>JAEHOD010000150.1:0-89041 GCA_016834595.1 Chlamydomonas schloesseri | reverse complement strand
CCCTAAAACCCTAAAACCCTAAAACCCTAAAAACCCTAAAACCCTAAAAACCCTAAAACCCTAAAAACCTAAAACCCTAAAACCCTAAAAACCCTAAAACCCTAAAACCCTAAAACCCTAAAACCCTAAAACCCTAAAAACCCTAAAACCCTAAACCCTAAAACCCTAAAACCCTAAAACCCTAAAACCCTAAAACCCTAAAACCCTAAACCCTAAAACCCTAAACCTAAACCCTAAAACCCTAAAACCCTAAAACCCTAAAACCCTAAACCCTAAAACCCTAAAACCCTAAGGCCCTAAAACCCTAAAACCCTAAAACCCTAAAACCCTAAAACCCTAAAACCCTAAAACCCTAAAACCCTAAAACCCTAAAACCCTAAAACCCTAAAAACCCTAAAACCCTAAAAAGACCAAACCCTAAAATAGAGGGCATGGGGTTCACAGCCCCTACATGCCCCTCGCACGCAACCCGCAGTACTCATGTCGCCAACCCTGGACGCGTTCAGACTGGCTAGGTTCGATGCAGGTACGCTAATGGAGTCATCCTGACTCGCGCTGCAAGGCGGGGCAGCCACCAGGTGCCGCCGCACATCCATTTCGCCATGTCGCTTCCGGGCCAAGGCAGGATGGGGGTTTTAGGCCGGGTCGGTGCAACAGTTCTCATATGCGGTCAGACTGTCACCAAAGCGTGTAATTGACCACATGAACATCATTCTAAGTGTTTTGGATGGTGGGGGCGCGGAGGGCATGGGGTTCACAGCCCCTACATGCCCCTCGCACGCAACCCGCAGTACTCATGTCGCCAACCCTGGACGCGTTCAGACTGGCTAGGATCGATGCAGGTACGCTAATGGAGTCATCCTGACTCGCGCTGCAAGGCGGGGCAGCCACCAGGTGCCGCCGCACATCCATTTCGCCATGTCGCTTCCGGGCCAAGGCAGGATGGGGGTTTTAGGCCGGGTCGGTGCAACAGTTCTCATATGCGGTCAGACTGTCACCAAAGCGTGTAATTGACCACATGAACATCATTCTAAGTGTTTTGGATGGTGGGGGCGCGGAGGGCATGGGGTTCACAGCCCCTACATGCCCCTCGCACGCAACCCGCAACACATGTCGCCAACCCTGGACGCGTTCAGACTGGCTAGGATCGATGCAGGTACGCTAATGGAGTCATCCTGACTCGCGCTGCAAGGCGGGGCAGCCACCAGGTGCCGCCGCACATCCATTTCGCCATGTCGCTTCCGGGCCAAGGCAGGATGGGGGTTTTAGGCCGGGTCGGTGCAACAGTTCTCATATGCGGTCAGACTGTCACCAAAGCGTGTAATTGACCACATGAACATCATTCTAAGTGTTTTGGATGGTGGGGGCGCGGAGGGCATGGGGTTCACAGCCCCTACATGCCCCTCGCACGCAACCCGCAGTACTCATGTCGCCAACCCTGGACGCGTTCAGACTGGCTAGGATCGATGCAGGTACGCTAATGGAGTCATCCTGACTCGCGCTGCAAGGCGGGGCAGCCACCAGGTGCCGCCGCACATCCATTTCGCCATGTCGCTTCCGGGCCAAGGCAGGATGGGGGTTTTAGGCCGGGTCGGTGCAACAGTTCTCATATGCGGTCAGACTGTCACCAAAGCGTGTAATTGACCACATGAACATCATTCTAAGTGTTTTGGATGGTGGGGGCGCGGAGGGCATGGGGTTCACAGCCCCTACATGCCCCTCGCACGCAACCCGCAGTACTCATGTCGCCAACCCTGGACGCGTTCAGACTGGCTAGGATCGATGCAGGTACGCTAACGGAGTCATCCTGACTCGCGCTGCAAGGCGGGGCAGCCACCAGGTGCCGCCGCACATCCATTTCGCCATGTCGCTTCCGGGCCAAGGCAGGATGGGGGTTTTAGGCCGGGTCGGTGCAACAGTTCTCATATGCGGTCAGACTGTCACCAAAGCGTGTAATTGACCACATGAACATCATTCTAAGTGTTTTGGATGGTGGGGGCGCGGAGGGCATGGGGTTCACAGCCCCTACATGCCCCTCGCACGCAACCCGCAGTACTCATGTCGCCAACCCTGGACGCGTTCAGACTGGCTAGGATCGATGCAGGTACGCTAATGGAGTCATCCTGACTCGCGCTGCAAGGCGGGGCAGCCACCAGGTGCCGCCGCACATCCATTTCGCCATGTCGCTTCCGGGCCAAGGCAGGATGGGGGTTTTAGGCCGGGTCAGTGCAACAGTTCTCATATGCGGTCAGACTGTCACCAAAGCGTGTAATTGACCACATGAACATCATTCTAAGTGTTTTGGATGGTGGGGGCGCGGAGGGCATGGGGTTCACAGCCCCTACATGCCCCTCGCACGCAACCCGCAGTACTCATGTCGCCAACCCTGGACGCGTTCAGACTGGCTAGGATCGATGCAGGTACGCTAATGGAGTCATCCTGACTCGCGCTGCAAGGCGGGGCAGCCACCAGGTGCCGCCGCACATCCATTTCGCCATGTCGCTTCCGGGCCAAGGCAGGATGGGGGTTTTAGGCCGGGTCGGTGCAACAGTTCTCATATGCGGTCAGACTGTCACCAAAGCGTGTAATTGACCACATGAACATCATTCTAAGTGTTTTGGATGGTGGGGGCGCGGAGGGCATGGGGTTCACAGCCCCTACATGCCCCTCGCACGCAACCCGCAGTACTCATGTCGCCAACCCTGGACGCGTTCAGACTGGCTAGGATCGATGCAGGTACGCTAATGGAGTCATCCTGACTCGCGCTGCAAGGCGGGGCAGCCACCAGGTGCCGCCGCACATCCATTTCGCCATGTCGCTTCCGGGCCAAGGCAGGATGGGGGTTTTAGGCCGGGTCGGTGCAACAGTTCTCATATGCGGTCAGACTGTCACCAAAGCGTGTAATTGACCACATGAACATCATTCTAAGTGTTTTGGATGGTGGGGGCGCGGAGGGCATGGGGTTCACAGCCCCTACATGCCCCTCGCACGCAACCCGCAGTACTCATGTCGCCAACCCTGGACGCGTTCAGACTGGCTAGGATCGATGCAGGTACGCTAATGGAGTCATCCTGACTCGCGCTGCAAGGCGGGGCAGCCACCAGGTGCCGCCGCACATCCATTTCGCCATGTCGCTTCCGGGCCAAGGCAGGATGGGGGTTTTAGGCCGGGTCAGTGCAACAGTTCTCATATGCGGTCAGACTGTCACCAAAGCGTGTAATTGACCACATGAACATCATTCTAAGTGTTTTGGATGGTGGGGGCGCGGAGGGCATGGGGTTCACAGCCCCTACATGCCCCTCGCACGCAACCCGCAGTACTCATGTCGCCAACCCTGGACGCGTTCAGACTGGCTAGGATCGATGCAGGTACGCTAATGGAGTCATCCTGACTCGCGCTGCAAGGCGGGGCAGCCACCAGGTGCCGCCGCACATCCATTTCGCCATGTCGCTTCCGGGCCAAGGCAGGATGGGGGTTTTAGGCCGACTTGTTACATTTATTTATATATATTTAGCTCTGGGTTGCTTACAGTATACGTTTATCTGCTCGGTTACACTCCTAGCGCCCTGGCGGTTCGGGCAAGATTTGTTTATGCAAATGCCTCGTCGCTTGGCTGTTTGGTGAAGTGTATCATACAAAACGGGAGCCGTATAAGAATAGTTACTAAATTTGAAGGTGATTCTTGGTTGGTGCTTGAAGTCGTAGGGGGTCGCGACCCCACCAGGACGTCGCGGCATGACCCTCGCGGCATGACTTCGCGAACTCGTTACTCTGCGCGTTCTAGATTCATAGCGCAGAAGGCATTTGGATTGCTTACAATCACATTAAATTAGTTTTACTAAACTCGGCGAGACCGCGACGGCCATTGCACTCGGCCTCCAACTCGCTGCGGCCTCAGGAGACCGCGGAAACCGCTGTAGTGCGATTCGTGCATGTTTTGATTACGTCTAGCATTCCGTGCCCGCTTGCGCCCACTCCGCGGCGACTGTGCCCGCCCGGCGCCGCACCTCAGGCGCCCCAGCCCTCCGGTGCCTGCCCCGGCGCGCACACGGCTCCCCTCCTGCCCCTTTGCAGACGTCGCACACGGCTTGTATGTGTCTGTCAGTGTTGCATTGCTGCGCGTGCGCGCAGTAGTGCAGTACCCGTGTTCGGCGGGGGCAGCGGGAACCAGGCGAGGCAGAGGCACGGGTGCTCCTAGGCAGGGCGGCAGGATGGAGTGTGAGGGCACGTGTGAACCGATGCAGCTGTGGATACATACGCTTTGTACCTAAAGTTGCATTGTAAACGTTTTGCGGGGACAGGAGGGGAGCCGTGTGCGCGCCGGGGCAGGCACCGGAGGGCTGGGGCGCCTGAGGTGCGGCGCCGGGCGGGCACAGTCGCCGCGGAGTGGGCGCAAGCGGGCGCGGAATGCTAGACGTAATCAAAACATGCACGAATCGCACTACAGCGGTTTCCGCGGTCTCCTGAGGCCGCAGCGAGTTGGAGGCCGAGTGCAATGGCCGTCGCGGTCTCGCCGAGTTTAGTAAAACTAATTTAATGTGATTGTAAGCAATCTAAATGCCTTCTGCGCTATGAATCTAGAACGCGCAGAGTAACGAGTTCGCGAAGTCATGCCGCGAGGGTCATGCCGCGACGTCCTGGTGGGGGTCGCGACGGGGGGATTCGTCGCGTGGACCAGTCAAGTCGCGATGACCAGCGTGGAACCGATAGCCCGCAGAACTTCGAGCAATTTGTTTTTGAAGCACACGTACACGCAAGGGCAGACCTCTTCAGTTCATTGCTTGCCTCTGCCAACTCTCTCGTTGCCATTGTGAACACCCCCTCGCATGTCTTCCATCGTCTTGTTCCGCTCATGCTGCAATATATTTGGTTTAACAATCACGCACATGCTCTGCTCGGCCGGCCCCTGGAATAGCCCAGAGCCCGTCCTCGCTAGGATAGGGGGGGCCTGGAGCACCCCTGGCCTGGAAAGAGGGAGGCTGGGAAGAGGGGTCCCAGGCAGGTGGGTAAGGAATTACGAATCCCGGGAATAGGATGGGGCTGAGGGAGATTACGGAGCTAAAGATATGGGGGGAGCCCTGTAGATATGTCAGTAGGGGAGAGATTGGGGATGGGGGAAGAGGGGCTTGGGACAGAGGGTGAGGTGGGGTGAGAGGGGGAGGGAGGGAGGGAGGGAGGGAGGGAGGGAGGGAGGGAGGGAGGGAGGGAGGGAGGGAGGGAGGGAGGGAGGGAGGGAGGGAGGGAGGGAGGGAGGGAGGGAGGGAGGGAGGGAGGGAGGGAGGGAGGGAGGGAGGGAGGGAGGGAGGGAGGGAGGGAGGGAGGGAGGGAGGGAGGGAGGGAGGGAGGGAGGGAGGGAGGGAGGGAGGGAGGGAGGGAGGGAGGGAGGGAGGGAGGGAGGGAGGGAGGGAGGGAGGGAGGGAGGGAGGATGTGCTGAGTGTGCAGGTTGGTGCGGTGTATATGGCTGGGCATGGTTTGGTGGTGACAAGCAGTGGCAGCGGATGGCTCTCATGTGTGATGGCGCCCCGGTTAGGTTATGTGTGTGCTTGCTATGCTTATCCCTGATGCTGCCCCTTTGAAGGTGTAGTCATTAGGGTTGACCACCTGGCACGGGTTGTAACTGGGCCATTAGCCACACCACCACCACCTCTTGAGCAGCAACAGCAGCAGCGCCAGTCCCCCCTTAGCCGGGCACCATGCCTGCACCAACGGAGGGGTGCAGCAAGTGGTGTGGGATGTGGTGGTGCTAGCCGCCCTGTCTGCCATGGAGCATGCCAGGAGACGGTTTAGGGCTGGAACTAGAGCGGCGTAGCAGCAAGGCAGCATCCGTAATACGGTTGTAGAGGATGCTCCTTGCCCACTAGGGATGGCAAAGGTTGAGGCTGTCACAGGTTTCTGGAGGCGGCTACATTGATTCACAGACCTAGGGCTGCCACGGAAGGGGTGGCGGGAAGTGGGTGTAGGGCGCCCTCTGCTAGTGATGCAGACTGGACACATCAGGAAGCACCAGCCCGAAGCCTAACGTAACGGAGCTAGAGACAAGGCGTGCCGCCACTGTGTTGGGCCTGTGCGCTCAAGACGGTATCTGTTGCAGCTCGAAACCGGTAAAATAAGCGGGGTGTGGTGGGGCAGCAGTGACAGAAGTTACTGCATTTTGCTGGCTTGGGAAGAAGTGTTAGCTAAGCAGTGGTGGGTTGTCAGGCGGTGGCTCCTGGGAGTTGCTCGGGGAATTTCTTTCTTGCTATGTGTGAGTGCTGATTGTGCGTGGGGTGTGCAAGCGAGCTGCCTTCCTCTTACGTCTGACCAATGGAGGCAGGCGTCCTGTGTTTGCGGCAGTTAAGCGTCGTGTGCGCTTCGACCGCCGTAGGCTTGGTTAATGTGCGCCGGTCAGGTTGTCAGCGCTCTTGCCAGTCCACAGAGGCTAGTAGGCTGCAGCGGCCGTGTTTCGAGCCCGGGTCTCCCCACAGCTATAACACAGCCGTATTCAATCCTGGCCGTATACCGGTGTTCAAATCTGTTCATTTGCACACGTACATTCACGGACATGGTTCGATTCAACCGTCTCAGCTGATGTGGGTCCGTTACCTCCGCCAATGCCTGCCGCTGCCTGCCACTGCCGCTGCACCGCCCTGCAGGTGTGTGTGGGCTCGCTGTCTGACCCTGCCTCCTTCCCCTGCCTGGCGCACTTCACGGAGCACATGCTCTTCTACAGCAGTGCCACGTACCCGGTGGAGGTGAGGGGGCGCAGTAGGGGGCAGGGATGGGTGAACAGGGCAAACGTGGAGGTGAGGTGAGGCAATTAGCGGTTCCCCGACCCCCGTGCACCCAGCGGTGCCCGCGTGCAAGATGGTGGTTTAGGGATTTAAGTTTATGTTGATTGGAGCCGCCCCATCCCCCATGCATTGGGTTAGGTTTAGTTTGGGCTGGTAACCACAACCCCACCCCCATGCACGTCACCGCGCAGGCTAACCCATGTGAGCACGAGGGCAGCGGGGTCAAGGCTGTTAGGTACATGCGATTGATGCATACTGGAAGTGGGCTACAAGCCCATTGCAAATGTGTGTATAGAAGCAAGCACCAGACCATGATGCGAACCAGGCTAGGCTGCATAGGGCTCGAGGTCAGGCCCAAAGATCAGGCCAAAAGGCCGCGCATGCTTGGCACGGGCCCCCATGGCCCCCCTGGCTTGCACGCACACTAACCCATACATGTAACTGTAATTGTAAATGCACGCCAGGATGAATTCATCAGCGACCATGGTGGCGCCACCAATGCCTACAACCTCGGCCGAGGACACCAACTACCACGTGGGCAGGCCGGCATTTTAATGGGGACGGGGGTGGGTGGGGCGGGGCTTGAAGATGCAAGTCATCTTGAGCAGGGGCAATGGCCAAGGTGGGGGGTGAGTGCGGCGGGGGCAGCAGTGCCCGCATCTCGTAGATGCCCTCGGGCCCCTGGTGTATACACCCGTGTAGATGACTGGACACTGCCCTTGTACATGTTTTGCTCAAAAAACATTTCTTGGGGGGCAAGCCCCCCAAAACCCCCCAAAACCGTATGACCTGCATTTGCGTCCCAAAACGTCTACGCGCCACAGAAGGGTGCCACAGAAGCCCCATACTGCTTCTACGTTTTCGGCCGTTTGAGGCGCAAATTTCTATGCGTAGAAGGAAGATACAGACACTGCCGGGGCTGATCATGGATATGCCTGTGCTTGGCACCCATGGAAGGACCCCAACCCGCACCGCCAACCGCCCTTCTGATCCACCCAAAACACCGCTCCCCACGCGGCCTGCACAGTGGCTGCCCCGTCCCTTATTAGGCCACGCTCACCTCCTCGCTCTTATGCATTGAGTTTGGTTTCGTTTGGGCTGGTAACCACAACCCTCCCTGCCCCCACCGCCCCATGCCGCCGGGCCCTTGCCCTCTGCCCTCTCGGCCTCTTTCACCACCTGGGCTCATGTAGTGTTTGTTACACCTCTCTGTACTTCCCACCGACCCCCTCGGCCCTTTCACTGTGCCCTGCCCTTTTGCACTTTGGTTTCTTCGTCCCCCTTTCCTACATGTTACGTCTCTGGCCCAATGCGTGCTACCTAGCGTTGGGGCTGCTTTCCTGGTCGCCAGGTAAGTCGTGGGTTTCACTGCTTGTGTCTGATCAACAATTTTGGTCGACGGCGCCCATCCACCACGACGCTCGGACCCTATCCATAAGTATCTATGCTTCACGCTTATCGCTATTGCCTATGCCTCACTCGTTTGTTTGGGTTTTGGTTTAGGATGGGCTGGTATTTACAACCTCCCCCCCCGTGTACCCCGTTGTCAACATAGGCCACGCTCTCGTCCTCCTTCTTTTGCATTGATTACGGTTGATTGGGCTGGAAACAATACCCCCCCCCCCTAGGTTTTGGGGTTGCAATGGTCGCTTTGGTTTCTGGGATAAAGTACCCACACACACACACACACACAGGCTGCAGTTCGACATTAACTGGGAGTCTCTGAGCGAGGCTCTGGACCGTTTCACGCACTTCTTCATCGAGCCGCTCATCAACTAGGACGGCATCGGGCGGGAGGTGGGTGTGTGGGGGCGGGCCTTCGGGTTCGGGGGCACGGGCGTAGGGTGTCAGGGGCAGGAATGCATCAGCGAGATAGGCATCTACGAGCCCTGTACAGTGCGCGCGCCGCCCCTTCCTGGCCTGCGCACACGCCCTGTCAATACCTTCGGTCGTCGGGCCACGCCTCACCACGCCTACTGCCAACCTGCTCCGCTTCGGTACATGTCCTTGCACCACCACCACGCCCCCCCCCCAACACACACATACCTATATCTACCCAACCCTCCTATCCAGGTGCGGGCAGTGGGCTCGTAGCACGGCAAGAACTTCAACTCCGACCCCTGGCGCAAGCAGCTGGTGGGCAGTAGGGTGGGGTGGGCTCGGAGTCGTTGGCTGGGTCATGATGGCAGAAGTGTGTAACCCCCTTCAATTTCAATGTAACACCCCTCCCCCTCGCCCGCATTTACCCATCCTACCGTGCCCCGGCCCTCACCGCCCCGGCCCCCTCCCGCAGGTGAACAAAAGCACTGCCAACCCCGAGCACTCCTGGTCCCGCTTCTCCGCCGGTAGGGCTTTAGGGTGGGCACCGGGCAGGGCAGGAATGTAGGTGCTGGCGCCTTTCGCCCAGCCAGTCTCAGTCCCCGGCACCTCCTGCCACCCGCCCATCCCCATCCCGCTTGGCTCCCTCCCCACGGCCCCCCCTCCCCTCCCTCCCTCCGGGCACCCGTCACACGCTGTACGAGGGCCCGCTGGCCCCAGGTGGTGCCGCTGCTCAGCCAGGTGCCCAACAATCGCCTTGACCGCCCCCAGTTCAGCGGTGAGAACGGACGTGGGAGAGGTGCAGTAGCCATCCATGGGATGGTATGGTTGGCCTGACGTGTCGGGTGGCTGCGCAGCAGCGTAGGCTGGATGCTGTACCACATTGACTTTGCCCACGCGCCCCCCTGCCCTTCCTCCTGCCCCCTTGGCTGGGCTGGCAGGTTCGGGTTCTCTTGGTCGTTTCGCTTCTGATTTCTGGTATGAACTACCCCGCCCTCCGCCCTTATCCCTTCGCCGCCCAGATGCACGGGAGCGGACGGAGGAGGGCCAGCGGAGGTGGTGTTCAGGTGGGTGGGTGCTGGGGTGGGATGGTAGGCGGATGGTGCAAGAGTTGAGTTGCGCGTCAAGCGGACGTCTGCTCCAACATGCGCGCCTCCTTGCGATGCATGCGCCCCCCTTTGGGAATGGCCCCCTCCCCTCGCTTTAGTTTCTAGAATAAGCCACCACGCACACACACACACACACACACACACACACACACACACACACTCCTTGCCCGCTCACAGCTACACCGGTCCGATGCGCGCCCCTGGCGTCATCTGCGGCCGCATCTGGGAGGAGGTGCGCGGCCTGCACTTCGACGCGCGCGACAAGGGCCGCGCCTTCAGCTACACCGCCAGCCTGGCGGCGGGGCTGCACACCTACCCGCCGCAGGTGAGGGGAGGGGAGCGGGATGCGGTGACAGTTTGTGGTGTGGAGCGGGGTGCGGTGCGGTGCAGTGGCAGAGTGTTGCCGCCTGGGTACTTGATGGCACGCCTGATTATGTGCAAGATGCAATGAAGGGGGTAGCCACAAATATTGCCGAGGGTGGAGGGGCAGAGCATGTAGACAATATGGCAGTGCCACTGGATGGCTTGGGTGGAGCGCTCCTTGTGCGGAGCACCCCTGCCGCACCCCTGCGGCCAGCGGCACCCACCCCGACACGCGCCCGTTGACCAGTGCCGCTCCGCTCGTGTCCGTCAACAAGCGCGACACCCACATCAGAAAGCCAGCCCCCACACCAAGCCGCTGCAGGCAGGCGAGGAGGAATGACCGGTCGACCGTGTCATACGCTTTGTAAAAGTCCAAAAACGCCGCCACACCCGGGGTGCGCCCGGCGGCTTTCAACAACCCAGGAGTAAGTTGCAGCAGGAGAACATTATCAGCAATGCGGCGTTCGGCCAGGAATGCAGTTTGTTCAGGGTCAATGATGCGGCCAAACACAGGTTGCAGCCGACTACACAGCACACGGGCAAGCGTGCGATAATCAGTGTCAGTTAAAGTAATGGGGCGGTAGTTGGAGGGCTCAGACGCATCACCCCCCTTATAGAAAAACGTCCACACACCATCGAACAGCCCATCAGGCACCCCAACCCCCTCTCCCACCGCCGTGAAGACCTCCGCCAACGCGGGCGCAAACTCAGCGGCATAATGCTGGTACAGCTCTACCGGGATGCCGTCCGGGCCAGGCGACCGGCCAGGCGGCGCCGCCATGAGGGCAGCACGGACCTCGGCCGCCGTAACAGCCGCACACCCAAGCCGCTCTGCCTCCGCCGCCGTACACTGCCTCCCACGCTGCTGCAACGCACCCATCACTTGGTCCCGGGCAGCCGGGTCGGGTGGGGGTGCAGCGCTGACATCACGCCAGTAGTGCGCCATCACCTTGCCCATGGTCGCAGAGTCCGTGGTGACACGCCCGTCCGGCTGTTTCAAGCGCTCAATGGCGCACGGGCCGCCAGCTGGCCGCAGCATGCGTGTGAGGAGCGGGCACGGCCGCTCCCCCCCGCGCAGCCAGTCATGGCGCGTACGGCGGGCTGCGCCAGCGGCCGCTCCCACGGCGGCGGCGGCGGCGGCGCATCGCGCCGCCACAGCCACCGGTGCGGCCGCCTGGACGTCTCCACCCTCTTCCACTGCTGCCACGGCCGCTGCCTCCGCCGCCAGGGCGGCCGCTTCCTGCTGGCTAGCTTCCACGCGCCGCCGCACAGCTTCACGGCTAAAACAAATGGCTGACGTAGCGGCCGCCTTCTTCAGAGCCGGCCACCACACCAGCAGGTCCACTGCGGTAGCAGGCCGCACCGCGTCCAGATCCTTGAAGTCCAAGAAGCCCAGTCGTGCTTTCGGCAGCCCCCGAGGGGCCGGGAGGGCCCCCAGGGACACTGCCAACGACATTGTGACAAGCCGGTGGTCAGCCCGCGCGCCAGGGGCCACGGCACATTCCACGACTTGCGATGCAAGGCCTGCGCTGCACAACACCCGGTCGAGGCACGCACCCCCCTTTGGGTGAAGGAAGGTGCACACACGACGCGCTGGGTGCCGCTGCCGCATGACATCAATCATGCCCGGGCACGCGACCGCCAAGGCAGCCGCGGACGCCCGATCCCCACTGCGGGGCACGCCCGTCACTGTATCAAGCGCCACGTCGTCCACAAAGTTGAAGTCCGCCGCCAGCATATGAGTGCCGTCGCCACCAGACGCCGACGGCCCCACCCACTCACGAATGAACGCTTGCTGGTCGGGGCCGTCCAGCGGGAAGTACGCGGCCGTAAGGACGAAGGAGTGGCCACCCCATCGCAGGGGCAGACTGACGCCACGGCCAGCCCACCGCTCCCCAGCGACAGCGACAGCTGCAGCGCCGCCAGGGATGGATACAGCACCATCGTGGAGGAGGGCTGACCGCACCAGAATAGCAGTGCCGCCGGTGACCCGGCGACCATCAGGCTTAGAAGCAGGCGACCAGAAAGCAGTCCACTCACGTACACGCAGCCGCTGGGCGGCTGCACGCAAATCAGTCGTCACGAGATCAATGGCAGACGAAAGGATGTGCGTTTCTTGCAGGCACACGACGTCCAGTTGCTGCCGCTCCCAGCACCGGAGCAGGGCGTGCAGGCGCGGGCAGCCCAGGTCCCGGACCTGGCTGCGCAGGCCGCGCACGTTGTGGGTCCCTACCCGCAGCGGCCGCGGACCGACAGCCGGCAGCTTAGGCCGCCGCATTACCTCAGCGCCCCGGCCGGGGCACCTGGGCTGGCGGCGGCAGGCTGCACCGCAGCACCACCGTGCACACTGCCGCCACTGCCAGCGTCGCCACTGCCAGGGGTGCGGCCGCCACCGCCGCCACCGCCAGGGGTGCGGCCGCCACCGCCGCCACCGCCGGGGCTACCACCACAACCGCCGCCGCTGTGGCCGCTACGCGCCGGCAGCTCGGCGCCCGGCACCACCAGCGCCACCGCGGCACCGGCCGCAGCGGGCGCCGGCGCCCCACCTGCAGCCGCCGCGGCCGCACCGCCGGCAGCCGCCGTGGCCGCGCCGCCCTCAGCCACCGCAGCCGCAGCGGTCGCAGCCGCCGCGGCCTTGGCCGCAGCCGCCTCTGCAGCCGCGGCCTCTGCCGCGGCCGCCGCAGCCGCCGCAGCGAGCTTGGCGGCCTCCTCCTTCTCACGAATAGCGGCGTCCAGCAGCTCGTTGTCGGCCGCCGCCTTGGCAGCCGCCGCTGCCGCCGTCGCCGCCGCCTCACGCTTCCGATTCGCCAGCATCTGGGCCTTGGTGGCAAGACGCCGGGCGTCCCCCGCGGCCTCCGCTGCAGCCGCCGCAGACGGGTCCATCACCGTGTCCGGGTCGTCGCCACCACCGACACCGTCCTCGCGCCCCAGGGTAGCCAGCAGGGCGAACACATTGTCACCCACACCCGCGCCCGCCCCCCGGCCCGAACCCTGCGGCAGGGCCGCCGCTGCCGCCGTCTTCTCGGCCGCCGCCTTCACAGCCGCCTCCGTCTCAGCAGCTGCCCTCACGGCCGCCCGCTTCTCAGCCGCCGTCGTCGCAGCCGCCCTCTGCTCAGCCGCCGCCTGCATAGCCGTCTCCTTCTCAGCCGCCGCCTTCGCAGCCGCTTCCTTCTCGGCCGCCGCCTTCGCAGCCGCCGCCTTCGCAGCCGCCGCCTTCGTAGCTGCCGCCTTCTCAGTTGCCGCCTGCGCAGCCGCCTCCTTCGCAGCCGCCGCCGCCACAGCCGCCTCCTGCTCAGCCGCCGCCTTCACAGCTGCCGCCGCCTCAGCCGCCACGGCCGCCGCCGCCGAGAGCGGCACGACCCGGCCGCCGACGAGCTGGCCCCACGAACCGCCAGCCCCCGCGCCACCGGCTGCTCCCGGCCCGCCAGGCCGAGGCGCATCTGGCTCGGCCGGCGGTGCCGGCATGCGGCTCTGCCGTGGACCACGCGTCAAAAACGCCTGGTACGGGTCATAGTCCGCTGGCTCAAAGAGCAGCGGCATCTCCCCAAGGCGCACACGGAAAGCATCCCCGGCACCAGGCAGCTGCGCCGACGCAGGCACTTTCACCAGCGCGCAGTCAAGCTGCTCCACCACCACCTCCGGGAAGCGGGTGTCCATGTACACCTCGACAACCTCGGCAGGGACCCCACCCAAGCAGCGCTGCATCTCCACCATCATCAGGCCGGGCTCCCGGGCCAGCCCAGCCTCCAGTCCCGACACCTTCAGCCAGCGGGACCCTCCCCGCACCCGCATGTGCTTCACCGGGTCCCACGCCACCCAGCGCAGCGCAGGCATCCCGCGTGCCGCGGGCACTTCCACAGCGCCGTTGTCGTCCAGCATCGCCAGCAGCGCGGGGAAGAGGGCCTGGTCCATGGTCAGGTCGACTTGCAGGCAGGTGCCCGCCGGGTCAAGGTGCACCGGCAGCCCCTTCGTCCGGCCCGGCGGCCCGACCTCGCCAGGGCCGCCGCGGCCTTGAGCTTGGGGAACAGGTGCCCAAGGAGGCCACCAGCCAAATGCCCACGGTTCCTAGCCAAATGTTCGTGCGAGCCGGCGCCCGGCGGAATACTGGTGCGCATGGTGGTCGTCACCATGCGCGACTTCTTCCGCATCCATTGCTGCGTTTCGTCAGCTGGCTCTAAGGTAGCCACTTGCGCGACGTCGCCGCGCTTAAAGCGCGACAAGGCCATGCTCGCTATAAGAAACTAAGTCAAACCAGGGCAAGAGTCAGAACCAAGGCAGAACCAATTCAGCTTTATGAGTGCTGGTTACAAGAAGGGGACAGTGTGAACACTGCCTCGGGCACAGGTGGCCAAAAAACCCCTGCAGGTGGCCAACCGCCACCCTGCTTGGCTGCCCACCCGACTCACAGCCAGGGGAGTCTCCCCTGCTCACAGCTGCGTAGGCGTGTCGAAGCTAAGCTAAACGCCCGCCAGAGCCACACCAGACACAGCATCACAAGACACGCGGCTCATAAGGCACCGCTACGCGAAGACCAAGTCGTAAACGTCATGGCAGCACACCGTCAAGCCAGCACAGTAGGCCCGAGGCAAGCTGCACGCCGCACACCCCTCAAGGAGAAGGGGCGGAGAAGCAGCTTTATGCTGACCAAGGTTTATGGATGATCTCGTTGTAGAAACCAACCCCGGGTCGTTCATCAATGTTTTTTTCCTGCGCGAGAAGGGACGTTCGGGAACTACCGTCGAGAAGACAGAGCGACACAGCGGTTCCTGAAAGCCTTATCGTCTCAAAATCTGCTGTAAGGCAAAATTAGTGAATGTTCTGTATTGTAGCATTTTCCGAGGGGGTGACACAAGGCCCCCGAAATCTGGCAAGACCATTTCCCGGCCGAAAAGTTGTGAAGATAAGAAATGATCGGCCAACATGAAATATTCTGAAGGAATTATACCACGTTGCTTTTCTGGCGTGCTCTGCGGGGCCCTCCTCAGCGAGGAAGGGGCGTGGTTACCCCTCAGTGACTGACCCAAGGGCTCCCCAGTTCACGCGACCTTTCCCACTCCTTGCTACTGCACTGCTTCGGCTCTTTCTTCACATACTTTCATTTTGGTCAGTCGGTTCAATTCTTCGTACATGCACGATTGATTGATTGATGTTACAAGTTCATGCTTGTAGATTGGTCCAAACGAGCCAGGAGGCTCATGGACCGCTGCCTCGAACGCTTAGAAATAATGAAAGTAACTAAAAGTAATAACAGATAAAAGCCTAGATTGGTCGCGCCGTCAAGTCGTTCCGTCGCAACCTTATCGCGTGTATCACACGCGCAAGTCCCCTCTGGTCCCCGTTAGCCATCGCGTCCAACATTGACTCGGGCGTCCCCTCTACCCAAAGCGAGCTCCTGATATCATCGTATGCTCCACACTCCAGCAGCACATGTTTCTCATCTTCTACGGCAGCTTGACACAACGGGCATAACCTATGTGATCGCTCTCTGTGAACGCCATTGGTGCCGCGAGGATTGTTGGCTTCAAGCATCCACACCCCTAGCCTGAAACGCATCATCGAGACATGCCATGCACGGGGAATGTAAATCTGGGTGTGGCGTGTCTCACCCATCCACTGCTTGTAACGGCACATCTTCACTCCAGGCTTAATCCCCTCTTGCGTCACGAAATCTCTCGGCTCCGTATTCAGTCTGCCACTGCTCCAGTCCTCTTCAAACCTCTCCCTGACCGTCGACATAAGTGCGGCCACATCCAGTTCATGCGTAGTAATACGTGTAATATTTGCCTCAAGGTCGCCTCCTTCTCCACCAAAACGATAACCTAGCCCGACCATAAGCAACCGCAGGACCTTGGACCCCCATGTGTGCGTGGGCGGTGCCGGCAGGTTACTCAGTACTGCCCTGATTTCCTCCCTGAAAGCCTGATGGTAAATAGTGCCCTTTGCTTTGACTAATTGATTCCAGAACCGAAATACAAGCTCAGCCCAATGCACATGTAGCGGGAGGCATCCCAGTTCCCGAAACAGCAATTCATGCGTTGGTTTCGCAGCTCCTACTATTTCCCGCATGAAGTTCATCTGAATCCGTACCATGCCGTGCTCGATAGCGCGATCAAAAGCTCCATACCTCTGTCCTTCCACTCGTTCAGCATTGAACACCCGCAGCAAGGCGTCGGGCGCCCACACTTGTGCGCCATACGATAGGACAGCACGAACCTGGGCGTTGAAACAGCGCATGGCAACCGCTGGCACCATTAGCCCTTTCTTCCGCAGCTTCTTTCGCAAAGCGTACATAGCCCGCTCACCAGATGCACGCAATTCCTTACAACATGATTCAAACTTGGTGCTAGTGCCATAGTAAAGCCCCAGGTAGCGAGCTCGCCGTTTCCATGGGAAAAAGCGGAGCACCGGTAGTCCCTGTTGGTACTCCCGCATATAAACCGGCATGGGGCTTGGCTCCTGCCGCATAAACCGCCGCAACGTGGCAGAAGAGTGCACCCCAAGTACCTCTGACTTAGTAACGTTCACACGCATGCCAAAAGCCTCACAGAACTCACGTAGCGTGGTTAGCATCTGTAGTAATCGCCTGTGCGTCGTGGCGAACATGCTCAAGTCGTCAGCATAGAAAAGGAGGGGCAGCCGCTGCCCATCAACTTGCGGGCAATCATCGGCAGCCATAATATCGGGTGCAGCTGCGTCCTTGGCGGCTAAGTAATCCGCGTATGCCTCAATGAATAGCCCGAAGAGCGTGGGGCTGAGAGGGCAGCCTTGTTTCACACCCGCCGTTGATTCAAAAGGGTCACCTGTGCGCCCATCTATACGTACTCGTAACATCACCTTCTCGTACGCCTTTTTCAACGCATCCAGCATCGGGCCGTGCACGCCCCTCTCTTCCAACCTTTGCCAGAGGAGCGCCCTTGGAACCCTGTCAAAAGCCTTCTCAAAATCGATCTGACAAACAAACAGAGCCTGATTCCTGCCCAGCCGCAGGGATCTATAGCGGTCCGTCAAATGCCTCAGCACAAACAGGTTGTGAATGGTGCCTCTCTTTCGTCGAAAGCCGCCTTGATAGATGCATCGTGCGCCACATCCCTCACTCCATGTACTTAATCTACGCTCCAGTAAGAAAGCATAGCATTTAGCCAACGCTCCGCCCACTGCTAAACCTCGATAATTACCGTACTGCTACGCGTGATTCGTGACACCAGAATTCGTGAAACGCTATTTTGGGGCTTTGAGCTTTTCACGCCGCGTACCAGATTTCGTGATAGAAATACGTAAAATATGCTCCGGATTATCACCCCGCCACCAGATTTCGTGACGGAAGTAAGTAAGGAAGACCTGTGCCGGGAGAACGCCTCCAGACTGCCCGGAGAGCGTTTCCAACTGCGCCATCAACACTCTAGACGCACAGTACACTACCGTACCGCCTAACAATAGCCTCTGAATTGATGTTGTTTGGTAAGACCATGCAAGTCAGCACGCCCCCACACCGCCGCACCACCACCTTGCTGCAAGAGAGCACTCAAGCGGCAGCAGGCGTATGCATGGGAGCACCAGAATTCGTGATTTCAGTCAGCCAAAACGCGGTCCCCATTTTCACCTGCTACGCTATTCGTGATTTCACGAATTCTGGTGTCACGAATCACGCGTAGCAGTACGGTACCCTTGTCCGACACGTCGCCTTTCTTGTGGATAGGCGTAAGCGATGTTTCGCAAAACTGCTTGGGGTAGTCCCCGCTGGCACGTATGTGCTCAAACAGGGTTAGCAAAAAGGGTGCTAGCACGTTAAACTCTTTCCCATCGTCTATCTCCCTAGTGGCGTACTTGAAGCACTCCGCGGGAACACGCACGGTCTAATCCACCAGACTTGTTGTTCTTCAGACAGCGCAGTGCCTCTTCCACCTCGTGCAACTGGAATGGCACGTTGAGTGATGCCGCAGCCACGACCCGTGCGTGGCGCGCGCTCTCCCCTTGATCGTCCGTACCTTGGTCATCCTGTGCCCACCTACGCGCGCCTGTACATGCACAGAGACCAACTCGCACACCGATCGTCGGCCCATGCGAACTTCCGCGATGTTTGCATGGAGCGCGATATGTTTGACCCATACCGGCACGCCAGGAGTCCCACAGAAGGAACACATATGTATAGTTAAGTGGTACATTAGAGGATGCAGGGCAATGATGTCCGCTCACACACCGCTGGCACACCCCCGGGCCCCCCTACCCCTACCACTCCCCCCCACACACTCACGCGCGCCCCGCCGCCCCCTCGCGCGGCGGGCGCACCCCTGTGAGCTACGGCACCCAAGTCGCAGACTTGTGCTGCCCTATGTATAGACAAGATGGACAACTTGACCGACCCTGGGTCAAAACCGCGCACGAATTCTTAATATATAGCGCGTTTCGCGGGCGCCGAGCAAATGCAATCGAAAGGCCGCGTTGCACAGGCGCCAAAAATCGCGCTGGTGTCGCGCATAATCGAGTCTGTGACAAAATCATTTGCTGCAGCGATTACAATCGCGAGCAATTTTGCGTGGAGTGGCCTTTCGGCCGACCTGGGTTTTGCTATCAGCTTTAATATGCAAGCGCTATCAAATAGCCTTGTGGGTTTTGAAAGAACAGTAAAATGTTCACAGAGCGGTTACTGAAAATTGACCGCGACTTCCCAGCCAACATCCCGCCGAGCATGCGCATGCCAGGAACCCCGGCCCACTCCCCACGAGGTCCACGACCTCTTCCCACCCTTTCTTTAACATTTTCACAGAGCGATTACTGAGAGTTGACCGCGACTCCCCAGCCAACATCCCGAGCATGCGCATGCCAGGAACCCCGGCCCGCTCCCCACCAGGTCCACGACCTCTTCCCACCCTTTCTTTAAAATTTTCACAGAGCGATTACTAAGAGTTGACCGCGACATCCTAACATCCAGTGTATGCCACGAATCCCGGCCCACTCCAACCCCCTTCCGGCGGTCAATACCCTCCCTCCGCATGGACCTCATCCCCAGCCTCGTCCCACCCTTTCCCGACCGAGAAGCAGCACACTCAATAGGCCAGATCATTCCGTGATATTATACTACAATACATGCCTAAAGAACCTGCTTACCGTCACGGGGATCGGAGAGAACATCCCGGAACAGAGAGGAGCCACTTGCAGCAACGACGTGGCCCTCGGGCGCCGGGCGAGCGGTCGCCTGCGCAAGTCCACGAGGATCGACCAGCCGATTCTGTTTTCCCCCCTACCCCCTCTCAGCCTATGAACGGGATCACAATGCATCAGTGGAATACAGGCGTCCTGTGCCGATGGCCTGCCTTTATCTCCTGAGTGCTGTTTCAGCACAAGAACTTGTCGCCTAATGCTGCGATAGGTACATGTACACTCATAATAGTGATCACGGCTGAGCAGACTGTAAACCCACGACGTTAGTGTCTGAGACAACTTGTGACGCGAGCTCGCTTGCTCACGTTGTTAGACTTACTCAGGAGTAAAAAAAGGTTAATGTAGATGTTCAATTAATTAATATAAAGCTCTCCAGTGACACTCGCGCGTATTTCTTGCATGGGGCGTCACCTCGGAACAGTCCCCAACGGGGAGGACGCCCGGTCCCGAGTTCCAGGCCTTCCGGCTCTCAAGTTCATATTATCAATACTCGCTATTGTCAAGACTTAGTCTCACCTCTTAAAGCTCCAAGCTGTCGTCGCGGCGAGCATGTCGTTCCTCGCTCGCGCTCTAGGGCGCAGCCTGCGTGCTCCAATATGCGCAACATCAGCCTCAACCATTACCAGTCGTGTAGCACGGCATCTGTCGGTTCTCGGCGACCTCGCAGCTTACCATGGGCTCTCGCACGCCCAGCCCTTGCAGAAGAATCAAGAGGACAAAATTTACCGCAGAATTTTATTTGCTCCCTCCGCGACTATTCGCGACTTGAGCATTCCGTCAGATCCACTTCTACAGCCACTGTCGCGCAGCAAGCGCCTTTCTGCCATGACTGTGAACAGCAGAGGCTCTGAGTCTGCTGCGCTTGAAGAAGTTGCCCTTGCCGTTAAGAAGGTCGAGACTGCCATACGTGTTGTGGAGCGCGACATCGCCAAGAAGGAGAACGCCCTGAACAAGCTCGAGGAGGACTTGAGCGCAATTGATGCTCGGCTTACCAGCCCCACACTCAAGAAGGCTGTTAAGGCAGCGCTGCAGAACCAGCAGGCGCATCTTCGGAACAAGGAGACGCAGCTGCGCGAGGAGATAATCCAGCTGCGCAACAAGGAGGCACAGCTGCGCAACAAGGAGGCACAGCTGCGCAACGAGAAGGCTCGGCTACTCGACAAGGAGGCTCGGCTACTCGACGCGGCGGCGCTCACACGTGAGCTATCAAGAGGGAAGCGACCGCGAAGCAGCAGACACGCCGTGCGGCGGTTTCCACGTTGCGGTTGCATGCGTTTATTGGCACTTACCTCCTTGGTATCCGCATGTTGTCTCAAAAGTGCAACTGGGTTGCGGGCAAGTCAGCAAGCGCTGTAACGCTTGCATTTGTATGCACGCAGGTCCGGACACGTACCTGCGGCGTGCCCTACGGACGGATGCTCCGTCGCAGACTTCTCTGAAGCGGGAGCAGTTGGACGTTGGTATGGGGCCACTCATCAACAACTGGCGTCCCACAGCGGAGGCCGCTGGGCTGTTGCCGGAGCTGATCCACCCCATCTTTGGTGAGGTGCGGGACCTGCTGGACAGCGACACAGCTGTCGACCAGGCCACAATCGACGTGGCACGCCAGCTGTGCTCCGTTGGTGCGCGCGTGTACGACAGCGAGGTGGGTTTGCAGTGATGTAAGGCGGTTGGGGGCTTGGTGTTGTGTTTGTTATGGTGCTATCAGACTGCGGCCGTCGGATGGGTGCTTCAGGATCCATTCTGATGTGGGTAAAGGCAACCTAGCGACACCCGCTTCGTCATTTCGCCTCAACAAACCTCACTTGGCAGGCCCAGCTAACCAGTGCCTGCCGAGGGCTGCTGCAGCCGTACTTGGCGACTGAGGACGCCGTGACGATCAAGTCAGGCTTCGCCCGCAACAAGGTCAGCCCTGACTGGGCCCTGGGCGACTCGGCCAAGGACCCTTCCAACGTGTTCCTGATTTTTGAGGTGGGGCATGGTGGCGCGTAGATTTCAGGAATGCCAGAAATCCGAGCAGAGGAAAGGTGTTTGATTGAGGCTGCCTGCCTCACGCCTAACATTACCTACCTAGCTAGGGCTTCCCCAACCTATGCAAGTAGGAGCTGCTCCAGCCGCTCTTTAGACCTTGCCAGCACCGGCCACAAAGCGTCCTTCCTGTACTGCACCGCTGACAGGCCAAGCCGGGCATCGGTGGAACTGGGGACCCGAACTTCCAGGGCGCCAACTACCACCTGCATTTCTTTCGGCGCCGTGTGGACTCGGCCATCTTCCAGACGACCTTCTGCCCCACCTTCCTACTGGAGGTAGAACAGGTTTTGATAATGGCAGCCGAATGGCATTTGAGTGCGGATGTGTGACGTGCCGCTCTGAGTCTGCTAGCATGAACCTGAGCGGCCGCTGCCTTGTATGGTATGACCGCAGCAGTCTGAAGGCAAACATAAGTCAGTGCACCTTGCGTCAGTAGGGATACGTCAGCGATACGGTCACGCATTTGATGTGCTTTTCCTTGCCCTGTCCTCACACGCAGGTGGTGGGGCCACAGGTGCGGCTGTCGGCGGTGGCCTGGCTGGACCGCGTGACCATTTTCCCACTGACGCCGCTGCTCAACCTGCTGCCCGCGCACCCCATCACTGACGTACTGCTCATGCCGGTGCGTATGTGAGGTCCATGGCGTGTCAGGCTACGCGGATGGATGGGGTGGCAGGGTTTCTGGCTGAGATCAGTTTTGCTTTTCGAGCAACAGTCATGACATCGAATCGGTGGGGGGGCCTGCTGCTCGTGTTGCCCTCGGACCTTGACTGGCGCCCGCTCCGCTGTCCTTGCTCACGCTCCAGGTGGCACGCATGCTGGCGGCTCTACGTCTTGGGGTGCGCAAGCTTGCAGCGGCTCATGCAGAGCATCGCAAGGCGGAGAAGGCGCGCGCGGCGGAAGCAGGCGCCGTGAAGGGAGCGGACGGGGAGGAGGCGGAAGCAGAGGACGCGGATGCCGACGACGCCCAGCAGGACGCGGCCGAGGCGGAGTCAGCAACATTGCTACAATATGCAATCACCAGAGAAGTGAAGCCGCTGCCATGGCCCATCAGCGCGAAACGTCGGTATGACCCGGCGACTGCGCAGCAGCTTGCCCCGCAAAACCCAACCTACTACGTGCACCTGGCTGCTGGCAGCCGCAGCGGCACTAGCAGTGGCTTTGACAGTGGCGGCAGTAGTGCTCGCCCCAGCAGCAGCGGCAGTAGTGGCGGTGCCGGCAGCGGCGGCGATGGCAGCGAAAACGCTGTGGTGGTGAAGCTCTGCCGCAAGTACGGTGTGCCGGCTCACCAAGCCTGGGCCGGTCTGGGCCTCGCACCGCAGGCAAGTGTATGAAGGTGGTATGGTCACATCATTCATATGCCATGGTGTGTTGCTGTGGAGCCCCGTGCACGGCGTGAGCTTGACGCTCGTCTACTTCGGTGCTGCCCATGTTGTGGCGCTCCCACGTTGAGCAAACAACCCTTCGTCTTCCCCTTCCTGGCTTGGTATCCAGTGTATCCAGACATACACAGACGTACACACCTTGGCTTACGTGTTGCCGTCTTAATTGCTTCTACCATTGACGCGTTCCCGCGCTGGCTGGTGTTCGCCCGTGTGCAGATCAACTTCGTGGAGCAGCTGCCGGGCGGCTGGATACTGATTGAAATGGAGTGGCTGCCGGAGCCCGAGTGGCGCCAGCTCTCCGACCTGCAGCAGGGCGCGGAGCTTGAGGAGGCGCTGGCCGCGGTACGGGAGGCATTGGAGTGCGCGCATACCGAAACGGGCATGGTGCACGGGGATGTGCGGCCGCCCAACTGCATGGTGCGGCGCAGCAGCAGCAACGGGTGGGAGGTGCGGTTTGTGGACTTCGAGTGGGCGGGCGACGCGGGCCAGGCCACATACCCGGCGTGCCTGAACCCGGACATCCCGTGGCCCGATGGCGTAGCCTACGGCACGCAGCTGCAGCGTGAGCACGACATCAAGCTGCTGGCCGCTACCACTGCGCGTACTCGGAGTGTTGGCCGCAAGGCCCGCGGACCTGGCGCGGTGATGTCGCTTCACACGGTGGCCCGTGACGGTTCCGCCGGGCCTGTCGGCAAGGCGGGGGGCGTCATGCTGCACCGGGGCACGGTGGGCGTGACCTACTGGCGGCCGCGCGTTGCCAGTGGCTGGTCACGGCTCGCTACCCCAGGACCGCGGCTGTTTGCGTGGTGAGAATCCTGGAGAACCAGCGGTCTTTCACGGGTGTTTCTATGACACGTCGAGACATCTGCTGCGGCGCTGTAGCAGGTGGCGTAGCTGTTTGTTTGGCGTATTGGCACGTTGGACGTGTGAGGGGCTTGAGGGTTTTGGAGCACACGTGCCCATGCTGGCACGGCAGCAGGCCTTCGCCGCTGGAAGAACCACTCCACCACTCATCGTATTGCATCTTCCATGCATCGTAGCTGATAGACTGTTTGCGCATGTGGCCACGCCCTGCCTTGTAAGTCTAGCCACTAGCAGCTGACACGAACCGTGCCTGGATGTGTTCAGCTGTGTGCGCCGCCTTTGAATTTGATGCACTGTGCACACACACTGGCTTTAGGATTTTATGTGGTGTGAACGTTGATTTTAAAGCGTTTTGTGGCGTTTGCAGGACTCGTGCAATGCAAATTTTAATGCGCCACCATACCACTTGACGAGAACGCGGCGAACACGATTGCATAATAACGAAGACGCATAGCGTGGTTTATGCATGCGGAAGTTGTTGATTTCTTCGAGTTCGAGCAGGTGGTGTTGATGAGCAAGCGGCTAGGGAGTGGCCGGCAACGGTGCGAAGCATTCAGGGACGACTTACGGACAGCCGTGAAACAAGCAAATGCGTGGCATAGAACGTGTGCTCCTGCTTCGTTTAAGAGGAGGAATAACGTGGGGTGTTCTGGAATGGACACGGCGGCAACACATGGCTTCTTCGTGTTTAGATGTGCGGGTTTGCAGCAACCCCAGCAGGCCAACAGGCTTTGGCGGCGATATTTTGGTCCCGTGGTACGGTGGCAGCCTCTTCGTTGCACCTTCAGCCTGGTTCTGTAAGCCCTAATTCATGATATCAACACAGTGTACCCCTGTGGGGGGGGGACCGGGGGCTGGCCCACCGTGGACCGGCCCGGGGACCGGCTCATGGAGATATGGTGCCATACCCAGGGTCTCCGCCGCTGCGGCCCGGGTAGCGCCACATCTCCTACGTGGGCGCGCCCCGGGTAGCCTGTATACCTACCCGCGAGCGGTGGCGCGCGGACTCGCAGCAGGCGCAATGCCATAGTCACCATCATCAAAATCAGCGAAGGAAGGGCTACTTGTAGGGTACTCGCGGGGCGCAACCGCGCCACGGTGGCCAGGATCCCAGGGCGCCCATTCGGCCGCTGCGCCGGGCACACTGGATTTCTCTTCGCCAAACAGCTTGCAAAGCTTGCATATCTTATAATTAACCCGTCATCAAATGAACAGTCTTTTGTTTTTGCTGCTTTCGCTGCTCGGTCACTAGTCAGCTCAGCCCTGAGCTCAGCCACAACTTATAGACTACACTAGTGGTTAAGTCAAGGCAGCAACACCCGAATGTTATACTGGCCATTAGGTGCCTAACTACACTAGGGCTAAAGCAGCGACATGGCGCGTAAGGTCTGCTCGTTAGCTCGAACGGCCTGCCCTTACATTCAGATCATCAACTCATTTTGCAGAAATCGCCTGCGTCATTATTCTCGCCCTGGCTGCTGCGGTTGCTTGAGAAAATCCTCGACATCACGACAAGTTTTCTGATGTCTTCTCCTCGGACGCAATTAAAGATGCTAAGACAAAGTGGGTATCTGACTTGCTGATTAGCGGATTAGCTGCACAGCCGGGCTAAAAGGCCAGCGGCGAAGACACGTATCCGCTGCGTTCCTCGTCCTCGTCCCTCTCCCTCCGCCCACTCCGCGCGTAACTTCCCTCGCAGGTTCACGCCCGGCATGATGGTCATTGTCAGGCCGCCAACGACGGGTGACATTCAATTGAAATCTTACGGTTGCTTCGACCAAGAATGGTGGCCAGAGAGTGTGGTGAAGTCTCGTGGCCCGGCATTGCAACTACTGGCCGCTGAGGGGAACGAGTTCGTAGCTAACCTTTACCGGTATGTGGGCCTACTCGAGTCAAGGTTTCTGGGCAAAAAACTTACCCCGCCAAAGCAAGCTAGCGTTTCTGGGGACGCTCCTAAGAAAGCGCCAGCAGAATCCAGACAGTTCAAGTTACTGGCCGAGAGTGCATTCAAGGTTGGTGTGCCCAGTTGTTCTATCGCTGTGTTCCTCTAACTCCTACAACCTGCTGTCCAGATGTTCATCAAGCCAAAGCTGGAGGCTGCTGCAGCAGAAATGAAGGTAGACAAGTGGAGGACCTTACTCTGCAACCACGGTAACACAGCAGACGCAGCAGTCCGTGCTACATGGGTACCGCCCGCCAACGGGCCGTGCCTGTGTTGTGAGGGTGCAGAGCCCAGCTGCGCCGCAGCACGGGGCCTGCTGCAGTACCCGCCAATTCCTTTGTTGCATATGTATGATGTCGGCGTGAACAAGGACGATGCGCAGACTCTCGTGGCCTGGGCCCGCACGCAGTGCCCTGATTTCAATGCAATGGCCGCGGAGTAAGTTTGCAAGTCTTTGATTGGTTCTTCCATTTTACTCGTTGCCCTCTCCACCCACGCAGGAAAGAAGCAGCATGGCGGGAGCAGACTCGCTTGTACAAGGTCAGTGTGGATGTGCGGGGCGGGGCGGCAGCGGAGCGCGGGGCGGGCGGCAGAGGGGCGTGAGACTGGGCAAGGGGCTAGGCGTAAGCAGGGCGGGGGCTGGGCGGGGGGCTGGGCGAGGGCGAGGAAACACATTGAGCTTGATGTGTTCAAATGCAGGAGGAGGCGGCAAGGCGTGCCGCGGTGGCTCAAGAGCCCGACGCGGAATTGCTGGGCCTTGACGGAGACGAAGCGGGCATGAATGGGGCAGAGGAGGAGCCGACAACTGCTGCAGCAGCACCGCAGGCGGTTACCGCACCTCGTAAGGAGACGTGTTGCCGTCAGAGTATAGCGTTTGCATAACCACGATGTCATGCATGTGTGCAGGCGGTCGCGGCAAGAGCACGGCGATTGATGCTATTGATTCGAGCGTGCTGCAGTCTTGCTTTGAGAAACACAACCTCCTGCGCAAAAAGGAGGGCGTGCCCAAATTGTTGGCATCTCTAGAAGAGGCCGGCATTGTGCTAACGCAAGCAGGCCTTGCAGAAGCGCTGCGCCGTGCCGTGCCGAAACTGCTGTGGGGCAAGCTGACGGCGAACCAGGTGTGTGATTAAGCCGTAAGCCGTGGTGACAACCTGTAGCTGCATGCCGCCAATGCTGCATGCGGTAGCCGCTTGCCTGCACCATCGTGACGAGCATTGCCATACGTAAGCGGCGTCTGCGTGTAACGAAAATGCATTGGGCCCATGCAGGAGAGTGCAGTGCGCTCCGCGTACACCCGGCACCAGTGCGCGCATGGCGATGAGGTGGCGGTGGACAAGGTGGCGGAGGATTTGAGCATCCCGAGCAAAACCGTGAACAAGGTGCTGTTGCAGGCCGGCATGCGCCAGAAAGGTGGGTGAATGGATTGTAGGGGGGGCCACCTCGCCTTTTCCATTGAATGCACTTTTCCGCATCCTGTGCACACCGCCTGAGTGTAGGCAAGGGCAAGCGGACCAAGGCCGCAGGGTCAAACCAGGGCCAGAAGCGCCGGCGTGGAGTGCAACAGGCGGGAAGCGAGACCGGGGGCGACAACAGCAGCGAAGTGGAGGATCCGTGCAGCTGTGACAGCGAGGCCAAAGGTATGCGCAGTTGTAATACATTGCCCCAAGTTGCCAGCTTTTTGACAGCTCTTTCCACGCAGATGCCGGGCGGGACTGCATCGACACGGACGATGACGACGAGGACACAACTGCTGCCCCAGGTGGGCGGGCGAGGATTAGGGGTGAGGGGTCTGCTGAAATCATACCTACACAGTACAACCCCTCTGCGCTGCATTACACAGGCGCTGTTCACGGGCGCGACGACGAGCCATGTGTGGTCTGCGGTGAGGCGGAGCCTTTTGAGACTGGTGCCATGCTCTTTTGCGACGGCTGCGATCACTGCTACCACAGCCACTGTGACGGGCTGGCAGATGAGGAGGTGCCGAGCGAGGACGACGGCTGGTACTGCACCAACTGCAGTATTGAACTTGTAGCCACAGCAGCACTGCCGCTGCCCCCACAAGCAATGGCCGCGGCCGCAGCTACAGCCGCCGCGGCCATTGGGCACACGGCAGGAGCAGGGCCGGAGCCGGCGGCGGACATAGGTGGCGGGCCCCCGGGCGCCGGGACGGGCATGGCGGCGGCGGCACGGCAGCAGGCGACAGCCGCTGCCACTGCAGCCATGTCACCGGCAGCAGCACCGCCGCTGCCAGCACCAGCAGCTGTTGCGGCCGCCGCCGCTGCCGCCGCGGCGGTGGCGGTAGCAGCAGGGCCGGTGATATCGTGGGTGGGTGGAGCAAGGCCGGCGGCAGCGGACTGAAGTGGAGGTCCCCCTGGCGCTGGGATGGGTCCAGCGACGGCTCAGCGGGCATTTGAGGAAATATTCCCCGCGTTGGGCAGCTGTGGGTGGGACTCCGGGCAGCTGGGGGATGGCATGGGGGACATGTAGGTGCAAGTAGTACACATGATAGTTTTTGAGGCAGACGGCGGCGGCAACACACTGGGGATGGGGTGGGGAATGGGGTCGAGGCCTGCGGAACCACACGAAACTCGTTGTGTGAGTTTATGATGTCTATATACATTGGGTGTGCGGGCTCCGAATTGAGGAAACATCTGTGACAGCAGGCTGGTCTCGGCATCGTTACACATGCCAAGATGTGCATGTCACCATACCCGACTCACCCGGCCCCCCTTTTGTATCTACCGCGATGTGATATCGCTTTATGTGCATACAATGGTGATTGTGACGAGGTTTGGCGGTAAACGGCCGACATGCCCCAAGGCGGGTTTCGTCTCCACATTTCGTCTCCACAGTCGCTTCGGGCCCAGGGGGGGGGCAGATTCTTCCGAAAATTACCCCACCTTCTTAATCGATAGAGCTCAACGAGAGCATTCAGAATCCGCTTTCAGAGTTTCAATCAGGGTAGAAACTACAAAGATATGGGCCCCCAAAGTTGAGGGTCGGTCGTCGTCCCCTGGGCCCGGAAAGGTATTGTCACGGCCTATCACAAGATATTGTCTGAGCGCCTCTCAGCAGGGAAAACAGCCTGAAATCAATGCGTAAAACACTTATAAGTACTTCTGGGCATTGCGGGCATATACTCTGTATGATTGAGAGTGGTAACCGGCTCGTGGGGGCCAGCAGGGGACGTTACCGACTTGTCCCGACATGTCTACAGTTGGTACCGTTGTGGTCGAGCGCACAGCTGTGCAACACATTGTACTGACATCTATATGCACCATAGAAGATTAACACGTGCCGTTGATCGAAGAGACCGTAGGAGACACGTGGGCTGGGGGTTGGGTTCGTGCCATGGATGGATGGATGGACAGACACGACCTGGCAAGGAGTGGGCTGACCGGTCCGTTCATTACGCCAAACAAGAGAGACCTCTGAAAGACGTTGATTTACAAAGCCCTGACACAAACTAGAGGGGTTTAGGGGGTGTACGACAGTACACAGTGAGTCGGTCGTCGTCCATGGGGGTCCGGGAGGTATTGTAAGGTGGGGTCAAAAATTATTGTTTCTGCCCCCCCCCCCTGTCGGGCCGGCTTTTTGGCGTGGTCGAGGCGGGGGTCCGCAAAAATAAGGTCCGCCAAATCGCATGAAACTCGCGTAATGCGTTCCTTGATATACATACATAGCGTTATTGCAGCTCCCATGGCAAGAGCGACTATGTAAACGTGGGCTGCTCACGGGATGCCATGTCCACATGTCCCGGGACGAGTGGCCCGCCTATCCGTGCCCCCTATTTGCACACGCTATGCTCTCCTTCTTTATGTGCGTGTCTCGGCACTGAATAATGTCCCTTAACGTCAATCCGCCAAGGCTCTCACGCTCTCACTGCGCACGCTACGCTCACTTCAATTTTGTGCGTGTCAGGCTGTCAGCGGCAGTACCGTAATTCTTTCTCCCACCATCGTCACACTCGTCACATGCTATCCCCACGCTCCTTATGTCCTCGCCAGTGGCGCAAAATTATTCTCCCTCGCCTGGGTCGTCACCCACACGTCACCTAGGTCTGCAGTCAAGATCCACTCGGCTTTCCCTTCTCTGCCTGAATGCACTCGCACAGGGACTGGAACACAGAAAGCATTTGACTCCTCTCGTGCTGCTTGCTAGAAACGACGTCAACTTCCAGTCGGTTTCGCATTTCGCATTCGCAATTTAGCGCATGTCCGTAATTTGACGGTTGCGGCGCTCATGCAGGGATAGGAGGCAGCATCGGCTACTCTCTTTCAGCAGCCCAGCTTGTGCAGCTGACAGCAGCTGGACACGCCGGTCATAGTAATCTACGGCGCACAACACCTCCTCATCAATCAGCGCTAGCTCCTCATCACACCTGACACCCTCCTGCCATGCGCGAAACAAGGATGCTTCAAGCCGCATGGCTCCATTGCCCTGCTGCACGGCGTCACCCCATGGGTACCGGTGGTTGAGCACATCTTCCAGCGCGCAAGCATCCAGCCGCCTCCCTAGATCAAAGGACACTGAGCCCGGTACAGCCCGCCACGACAGCAGCTGTTCCCACACCCGTTCCACACGCTGCCGTGCATGCTGCTTTTCCCGCAGTGCTACCAGCTGCTGCTTGCGGCGGCGGCTCAGATGCTTGACCACATGCTCCAGCCCGTGCCAGTCCGCAACAGCATCCTGTGGATGACAAGTGGTCGCAAGTCGCAACCGCATCAGTAACAACGCCAAGTGGCGCAGTTCAGTGCTCCATTTGCAAGTAGACAGCCCTCTCAACATATCGGATTCGGTGCTGCATACGCTCACCTCCACCTCCATGATGAGCTTCTTCAGCTCATGCCTTGCCAGTTGGCCCAGGGCCAGACGCCGCAGCTCCGAGCCAGGCCCCCATTGGCTCGGCTCCAATTCAAGCACGCGCTCCAGCTCCTGCGCGTGCTCTCTGATGGTGCGGATGAGCGCTGGGCGCTGCCGCACGGGCACGGCATCTGCGCCCGGGAATAGCAGCCCTAGCCGCACGGGGTCACCACTTGCATCAACCGTGTCGTCACGCAGCAGCTTCTCCAGCGCTAGGCGACAGCGCGCGTACTCAGCCTCTGGCACCGCCGCTGGGGTCGCGACTGCGTGTGCAGGCACGGACGGGGATGCCTCCACGCGCTCCTTCATGTCGTTGCGCACCTGCCGTGGGCAGGCAGCAGGCAGCATTGAGTACTAAACGTCACCTAATCTCCTACGTCCCGGGTGAGTTCATCGCACCTGCTCTTCGGTCTTAAAGAGCAGGCCCGCAATGGTAGGCACCAACCGCTGGACATGTAGCCGAGCAACCGCCCGTGACGCTGCTGCCCGTAGCCACATCCGCCAGAGACGGTCCGGAAGTCCCCTGATCACGTCACTGCTGTAGAGGCGAGCGACACGCTCTAGGTGCGCTTCACGGGTTGCCGGGTGCATGTACTGCGTGATGCTGCCATGCGGGCCCACCACGCTATTAAGGATCTCAGCAGGCTCACCCGTCCCACACCCGACACCCGACACGCCCTGGTGCCCAAATGCCTTCTGGCACGCGTAACTGCGGAAAGGATGCAGATGGTGAGTTCAAATTACCAAAAAGCTAAACGTACTGCGTTTTCACCTGTGTGCGTATCGGTGCCATGGAGGTACCAGAGCTCGCAAGCCCGAGCCGAGCTGCTGGAGGGCTGCTGGCTGGCGTTCCAGCCACTTGCTGTACGATTTGCTCCACCTGCAAGCATGCGCCCAAGTGAAAAAGTACATAATTGCCCATGACAATCAAACGGAGTTTGCACCACCCGACCAACTAGCCCCACCTGCAGGCGATGTCGTACCACCAGAACTGCACTGCAGTGCCCGCCTCAAGCAGCGACAGTGCCGCTGCTGTCGAGTAGGCGCGGCGTTCTCCACCGAAGAGGTTCATGAAGCGCAGGACCGTGCCATGACGACACACGACAGTTGCCAATGCGGTGATAAGGTTCTGTTCAATGCAAAATCAACGTACCTTGGTGGACTGGGCAGCAAGCACCTGCAGAAACAAACAGTGGTGAGTGTGAGACCCGACCAACCGTGCACGCCCTGCATCACGTACCTTGTTGAAGTTGGAGCAGTGTGTGACTCCTATCTGCTGCGCGGCGTCTGTGCTGCTGAGCACGCGGTCAACTGATGCGTTCGACAGAAAGAAGCGCCGGCGAGGTGTTTGTTCATACTGCGTGTCGTATGCTTACCTCCAGCCCAGGCAGTTGCACTTGAAGTTGGCGTCAAAGTGAATGGAGTGGATGCACCTTGGCCCCGCACCACAGTGTTCGGGGCCCCTGCTGCCAGAGAGCAGCCAATCATCCAAATCAGACAGCGCCGCAACCCCAGCCGCCATGCCCGTCCCGGCGCCCGGGGGCCCGCCACCTACGTCCGCCGCCGGCTGCGGCCCTGCTCCGCGGCGTGCCCGCCAGGCACCGCCCCACCTGCCCCTGCCGCCGCCGCCGCCGCGGCAGCAGCGGCGGCGGCTGCAACAGCTGCTGGTGCTGGCAGCGGCGGTGCTGCGGCCGGCGACATGGCTGCAGTGGCTGCGGCGGCGGCGGCGGCTGTCGCCTGCTGCAGTGCCGCCGCCGCTGTGCCCATCCCGGCGCCCCGGGGCCCGCCACCTACGTCCACCGCCGGCTGCGGCCCTGCTCCCGCCGTGTGCCCGCCAGGCACCGCCCCACCTGCTCCCGCCGCCGCCAAGGGCCCACCACCCATGTCCGCCGCCGGCTCCGGCCCTGCTCCCGCCGCATGCCCGCCAGGCACCGCCCCACCTGCTGCTGCCGGTGACATGGCTGCAGTGACAGCGGCGGCGGCTGCAACAGCTGCTGGTGCTGGCAGCGGCGGTGCTGCGGCCGGCGACATGGCTGCAGTGGCTGCGGCGGCGGCGGCGGCTGTCGCCTGCTGCAGTGCCGCCGCCGCTGTGCCCATCCCGGCGCCCCGGGGCCCGCCACCTACGTCCACCGCCGGCTGCGGCCCTGCTCCCGCCGCGTGCCCTCCAGGCACCGTACTGGACTCCGTCGTCCACCTGCTGCTCCATTGTCTAAGCCCGCCCGGCCAAACACGGTGATATTCAGTAGCTTGTGCAGGCGGCTGCATTTACCAGCTGCAGCGCAGTCGTGTTCGCATTTTATTTCTCACCGGGACTGTTTACCAGTAACCCCCTGCCCCCTGCTAGCGCTCCCTCCCTCCCTCCTGCTTGGGTGTGCTGCATGACACACGTGCTTGCCCGGCCTCCCCAGTACCGAACCCTAGAAACCCTAGAAATGGCGTTAACTTCCAGTCGGTTTTGCATTTTGCATTCACAATTTAGCGCATGTCCGTACCGAGCACACTAACGCCTTGCGCCGCCAGCCTAGCAACTAGTAACACCAACACAACGCCCTTATACCCAGGCTTTCACGTGCCAGTTCTAGGCTTTCACATTAGGACTAGTCGCAGTATTCCACGTAGTCCTACTTGCCCCCCTGCACCCCTGCCGTGCAACCCTCCTGCATGTCACCTCCACTGCTGGCACTCGTAACTCGTGTGTGTATGTGAGCCTGGGTGGAGGAGGAGGTGGAGGATCCATGTCTACCGACAATCCCGATGGCAAGCTTGGAGGCTTAAGGGCGCCTGAGACCCTAAAGTTCAAGGCCACACCACCTCTGTGCTCACGGCTGGGCTGGCTGGTTCGGGTTCTCTTGGTTGACTCGCTTTGGTGTTTGTTTTCTGGAATGAACTATCCCTCCCTCCCTCCCCCCGCAATCTTGATTATCCCTTTGTCAATCTCCATGTCTGCCCTGCCTTTCCCCAGCCCCCTTCCTTCCCAGGCGCCCCTCTCACCCCACCTCACCCTCTGTCCCAAGCCCCTCTGTCCCCATCCCCAAAATCTCCCCTACCTACAGATCTAAAAGCTCCCCCATATCTTCAGCTCCATGATCTCCCTCAGACCCATTGTAATCCGGAATTCCGTATTTCTCCACCCCCCCTGCCTGGACCCTCTCTACCTAGCCTCCCTCTCTCTAGGCCAGGGGTGCTCCAGGCACCCCCTCTCCCCTCAACCCAACCTATTTGCTATCCAGCCCCTTGTCCCCCAAGCTCTTTCTATCCCCCAGCCTCCCCATCTCCCAGTGTTTTCTTCCCAGTACCCCCTCTCTTCCTGTTACCCCGCTCTTGTCAGCCTCCTTATCTCTAAGCCTCCCTCTCCCGCAGGCTTCCCTCTCTCGTGCCCTCTCTTCCCAGGATGCCTCTTTCCACAGCCTTCTCTTCCCTGCCTCCCTCATTAGGCTTCTCAGAAGCCCTCCGTAGCTCCCAAGCCTCCAGCACGCTCCTTATCCTCCCCGTCCTGTGCAGCCAACCCACCTTACCGTAAGGGGTTGCCAGGTGTCTGAAGTGAGGACAGGCTCTGGGCTCTTCGAGGGGCCGCCCGAGCAGAGCATGTGCATGATTGTTTAGGCAAATATATTGCAGCATGAACGGAACAAGCCCAAGGAAGACGCGCGAGTGGGCGTTCACAAGAGACTTGCTGAGGGCAAACAATCAACTGCAGAGGTCCGCTCTTGCGCGTATGTGCTTCTAAGAACTGTTAATAAGCAATAGAAGTTTAAGGGCTATTCCTGACTCAGGCTGGTCATCGCGACCTGACTGGTCTACGCGCGAACCCCCCCCCCCTCGCGACCCCCTGCGACTTCAGGCACTAACCGCGAATCACGTTCAATTTAAGTAACTCTTCTTATATGTCTCCTGCACTTTTTGATACACTTCATCAAACAGCCAACAGACGAAGGTTCTGCAAAATCTTGCCTGAACCGCCAGGGCGCTAGGAGTGTAACCGAGCAGGGACACGTCTATTGTAAGTACCCATAAGCTAAAAAGATATAAAAGATTAAGATAACAACGGTGCAGGACAGGGGTGTCGCCTTCACAAGAGAGGGCGGCGAGTTGCACTCATGGCCGAGTCCCTGTCGCTGCCAGCTCGCTGAGGGCATCACCATGGCTCAAATAACAAATTTGAGCAGCGCCAGGGGTAGCCTTAGCTCTGACATGTGCCGCCAATATGTGTAGTGACCTGCGTGCAAGGGGAAACACTTGACCAGAACTCGCTGACACATGCGACCTGCCTTGCACGATGGATGGACAGACACGACCTGGCAAGGAGTGGGCTGACCGGTCCGTTCATTACGCCAAACAAGAGAGACCTCTGAAAGACGTTGATTTACAAAGCCCTGACACAAACTAGAGGGGTTTAGGGGGTGTACGACAGTACACAGTGAGTCGGTCGTCGTCCATGGGGGTCCGGGAGGTATTGTAAGGTGGGGTCAAAAATTATTGTTTCTGCCCCCCCCTGTCGGGCCGGCTTTTTGGCGTGGTCGAGGCGGGGGTCCGCAAAAATAAGGTCCGCCAAATCGCATGAAACTCGCGTAATGCGTTCCTTGATATACATACATAGCGTTTTTGCAGCTCCCATGGCAAGAGCAACTATGTAAACGTGGGCTGCTCGCGGGATGCCATGTCCACATGTTCGGGGCGAGTGGCCCGCCTATCCGTGCCCACCTATTTGCACAGCTATGCTCTCCTTCTTTATGTGCGTGTCTCGGCGCTGAATAATGTCCCTTAACGTCAATCCGCCAAGGCTCTCACGCTCTCACTGCGCACGCTACGCTCACTTCAATTTTGTGCGTGTCAGGCTGTCAGCGGCAGTAACGTGTCAGGCTGTCACCTACGTCCACCGCCGGCTGCGGCCCTGCTCCCGCCGTGTGCCCGCCAGGCACCGCCCCACCTGCTCCCGCCGCCGCCAAGGGCCCACCACCCATGTCCGCCGCCGGCTCCGGCCCTGCTCCCGCCACATGCCCGCCAGGCACCGCCCCACCTGCTGCCATGAGGAGGAGAGGTCATCTACCTTGCTCTGGCTGGCCTGACAGCTTGCAGCGGTGTTAAATGGACTATATAGAGCAATCTGGAGGTGCTGGGTGCAAGGCAGGTCGCATGTGTCAGCGAGTTCTGGTCAAGTGTTTCCCCTTGCACGCAGGTCACTACACAGGTTGGCGGCACATGTCGGAGCTAAGGCTACCCCTGGCGCTGCTCAAATTTGTTATTTGAGCCATGGTGATGCCCTCAGCGAGCTGGCAGCGACAGGGACTCGGCCATGAGTGCAACTCACCGCCCTCTCTTGTAAAGACAAAGCGCAAGGGATGTTTTGGCCAGACCAGGAGGAGAAGTCATCTACCTTGCTCTGGCTAGCCTGACAGCTTGCAGCGGTGTTAAATGGACTATGTAGAGCAATCTGGATCCATGGCACGAACCCAACCCCCAGCCCACGTGTCTCCTACGGTCTCTTCGATCAACGGCACGTGTTAATCTTCTATGGTGCATATAGATGTCAGTACAATGTGTTGCACAGCTGTGCGCTCGACCACAACGGTACCAACTGTAGACATGTCGGGACAAGTCGGTAACGTCCCCTGCTGGCCCCCACGAGCCGGTTACCACTCTCAATCATACAGAGTATATGCCCGCAATGCCCAGAAGTGCTTATAAGTGTTTTACGCATTGATTTCAGGCTGTTTTCCCTGCTGAGAGGCGCTCAGACAATATCTTGTGATAGGCCGTGACAATACCTTTCCGGGCCCAGGGGACGACGACCGACCCTCAACTTTGGGGGCCCATATCTTTGTAGTTTCTACCCTGATTGAAACTCTGAAAGCGGATTCTGAATACTCTCGTTGAGCTCTATCGATTAAGAAGGTGGGGTACTTTTCGGAAGAATCTGCCCCCCCCCCTGGGCCCGAAGCGACTGTGGAGACGAAACCCGCCTTGGGGCATGTCGGCCGTTTACCGCCAAACCTCGTCACAATCACCATTGTATGCACATAAAGCGATATCACATCGCGGTAGATACAAAAGCGGGGCCGGGTGAGTCGGGTATGGTGACATACCCATCTTGGCATGTGTAACGATGCCGAGACCAGCCTGCTGTCACAGATGTTTCCTCAATTTGGAGCCCGCACACCCAATGTATATAGACATCATAAACTCACACAACGAGTTTCGTGTGGTTCCGCAGGCCTCGACCCCATTCCCAACCCCATCCCCAGTGTGTTGCCGCCGCCGTCTGCCTCAAAAACTATCATGTGTACTACTTGCACCTACATGTCCCCCATGCCATCCCCCAGCTGCCCGGAGTACCACCCACAGCTGCCCAACGCGGGGAATATTTCCTCAAATGCCCGCTGAGCCGTCGCTGGACCCATCCCAGCGCCAGGGGGACCTCCACTTCAGTCCGCTGCCGCCGGCCTTGCTCCACCCACCTACGATATCACCGGCCCTGCTGCTACCGCCGCCGCCGCGGCGGCAGCGGCGGCGGCCGCAACAGCTGCTGGTGCTGGCAGCGGCGGTGCTGCTGCCGGTGACATGGCTGCAGTGGCAGCGGCTGTCGCCTGCTGCCGTGCCGCCGCCGCCATGCCCGTCCCGGCGCCCGGGGGCCCGCCACCTACGTCCGCCGCCGGCTCCGGCCCTGCTCCCGCCGCATGCCCGCCAGGCACCGCCCCACCTGCCCCTGCCACCGCCGCCGCCGCGGTGGCCGCAGCGGCGGCGGCTGCAACAGGTGCTGGTGCTGGCAGCGGCGGTGCTGCTGCCGGTGACATGGCTGCAGTGGTGGGGGCGGCGGCTGTCGCCTGCTGCCGTGCCGCCGCCGCCATGCCCGTCCCGGCGCCCGGGGGCCCGCCACCTACGTCCGCCGCCGGCTGCGGCCCTGCTCCCGCCGTGTGCCCGCCAGGCACCGCCCCACCTGCCCCTGCCGCCGCCGCCGCCGCGGCTGCGGCGGCGGCGGCCGCAACAGCTGCTGGTGCTGGCAGCGGCGGTGCTGCCGCCGGTGACATGGCTGCAGTGGCAGCGGCTGTCGCCTGCTGCCGAGCCGCCGCCGCCATGCCCGTCCCAGCGCCCGGGGGCCCGCCACCTATGTCCGCCGCCGGCTCCGGCCCTGCTCCTGCCGTGTGCCCAATGGCCGCGGCGGCTGTAGCTGCGGCCGCGGCCATTGGCAGCGGCAGTGCTGCTGTGGCTACAAGTTCAATACTGCAGTTGGTGCAGTACCAGCCGTCGTCCTCGCTCGGCACCTCCTCATCTGCCAGCCCGTCACAGTGGCTGTGGTAGCAGTGATCACAGCCGTCGCAAAAGAGCATGGCACCAGTCTCAAAAGGCTCCGCCTCACCGCAGACCACACATGGCTCGTCGTCGCGCCCGTGAACAGCGCCTGTGTAATGCAGCGCAGAGGGGTTGTACTGTGTAGGTATGATTTCAGCAGACCCCTCACCCCTAATCCTCGCCCGCCCACCTGGGGCAGCAGTTGTGTCCTCGTCGTCATCGTCCGTGTCGATGCAGTCCCGCCCGGCATCTGCGTGGAAAGAGCTGTCAAAAAGCTGGCAACTTGGGGCAATGTATTACAACTGCGCATACCTTTGGCCTCGCTGTCACAGCTGCACGGATCCTCCACTTCGCTGCTGTTGTCGCCCCCGGTCTCGCTTCCCGCCTGTTGCACTCCACGCCGGCGCTTCTGGCCCTGGTTTGACCCTGCGGCCTTGGTCCGCTTGCCCTTGCCTACACTCAGGCGGTGTGCACAGGATGCGGAAAAGTGCATTCAATGGAAAAGGCGAGGTGGCCCCCCCTACAATCCATTCACCCACCTTTCTGGCGCATGCCGGCCTGCAACAGCACCTTGTTCACGGTTTTGCTCGGGATGCTCAAATCCTCCGCCACCTTGTCCACCGCCACCTCATCGCCATGCGCGCACTGGTGCCGGGTGTACGCGGAGCGCACTGCACTCTCCTGCATGGGCCCAATGCATTTTCGTTACACGCAGACGCCGCTTACGTATGGCAATGCTCGTCACGATGGTGCAGGCAAGCGGCTACCGCATGCAGCATTGGCGGCATGCAGCTACAGGTTGTCACCACGGCTTACGGCTTAATCACACACCTGGTTCGCCGTCAGCTTGCCCCACAGCAGTTTCGGCACGGCACGGCGCAGCGCTTCTGCAAGGCCTGCTTGCGTTAGCACAATGCCGGCCTCTTCTAGAGATGCCAACAATTTGGGCACGCCCTCCCCTTTGCGCAGGAGGTTGTGTTTCTCAAAGCAAGACTGCAGCACGCTCGAATCAATAGCATCAATCGCCGTGCTCTTGCCGCGACCGCCTGCACACATGCATGACATCGTGGTTATGCAAACGCTATACTCTGACGGCAACACGTCTCCTTACGAGGTGCGGTAACCGCCTGCGGTGCTGCTGCAGCAGTTGTCGGCTCCTCCTCTGCCCCATTCATGCCCGCTTCGTCTCCGTCAAGGCCCAGCAATTCCGCGTCGGGCTCTTGAGCCACCGCGGCACGCCTTGCCGCCTCCTCCTGCATTTGAACACATCAAGCTCAATGTGTTTCCTCGCCCTCGCCCAGCCCCCCGCCCAGCCCCCGCCCTGCTTACGCCTAGCCCCTTGCCCAGTCTCACGCCCCTCTGCCGCCCGCCCCGCGCTCCGCTGCCGCCCCGCCCCGCACATCCACACTGACCTTGTACAAGCGAGTCTGCTCCCGCCATGCTGCTTCTTTCCTGCGTGGGTGGAGAGGGCAACGAGTAAAATGGAAGAACCAATCAAAGACTTGCAAACTTACTCCGCGGCCATTGCATTGAAATCAGGGCACTGCGTGCGGGCCCAGGCCACGAGAGTCTGCGCATCGTCCTTGTTCACGCCGACATCATACATATGCAACAAAGGAATTGGCGGGTACTGCAGCAGGCCCCGTGCTGCGGCGCAGCTGGGCTCTGCACCCTCACAACACAGGCACGGCCCGTTGGCGGGCGGTACCCATGTAGCACGGACTGCTGCGTCTGCTGTGTTACCGTGGTTGCAGAGTAAGGTCCTCCACTTGTCTACCTTCATTTCTGCTGCAGCAGCCTCCAGCTTTGGCTTGATGAACATCTGGACAGCAGGTTGTAGGAGTTAGAGGAACACAGCGATAGAACAACTGGGCACACCAACCTTGAATGCACTCTCGGCCAGTAACTTGAACTGTCTGGATTCTGCTGGCGCTTTCTTAGGAGCGTCCCCAGAAACGCTAGCTTGCTTTGGCGGGGTTAGTTTTTTGCCCAGAAACCTTGACTCGAGTAGGCCCACATACCGGTAAAGGTTAGCTACGAACTCGTTCCCCTCAGCGGCCAGTAGTTGCAATGCCGGGCCACGAGACTTCACCACACTCTCTGGCCACCATTCTTGGTCGAAGCAACCGTAAGATTTCAATTGAATGTCACCCGTTGTTGGCGGCCTGACAATGACCATCATGCCGGGCGTGAACCTGCGACGGAAGTTACGCGCGGAGTGGGCGGAGGGAGAGGGACGAGGACGAGGAACGCAGCGGATACGTGTCTTCGCCGCTGGCCTTTTAGCCCGGCTGTGCAGCTAATCCGCTAATCAGCAAGTCAGATACCCACTTTGTCTTAGCATCTTTAATTGCGTCCGAGGAGAAGACATCAGAAAACTTGTCGAGGATTTTCTCAAGCAACCGCAGCAGCCAGGGCGAGAATAATGACGCAGGCGATTTCTGCGAAATGAGTTGATGATCTGAATGTAAGGGCAGGCCGTTCGAGCTAACGAGCAGACCTTCCGCGCCATGTCGCTGCTTTAGCCCTAGTGTAGTTAGGCACCTAATGGCCAGTATAACATTCGGGTGTTGCTGCCTTGACTTAACCACTAGTGTAGTCTATAAGTTGTGGCTGAGCTCAGGGCTGAGCTGACTAGTGACCGAGCAGCGAAAGCAGCAAAAACAAAAGATTGTTCATTTGATGACGGGCTCATTATAAGATGTGCAAGCTTTGCAAGCTGTTTGGCGAAGAGAAATCCAGTGTGCCCGGCGCAGCGGGCGAATGGGCGCCCTGGGATCCTGGCCACCGTGGCGCGGTTGCGCCCTGCGAGTACCCTACAAGTAGCCCTTCCTTCGCTGATTTTGATGATGGTGACTATGGCATTGCGCCTGCTGCGAGTCCGCGCGCCACCGCTCGCGGGTAGGTATACAGGCTACCCGGGGCGCGCCCACGTAGGAGATGTGGCGCTACCCGGGCCGCAGCGGCGGAGACCCTGGGTATGGCACCATATCTCCATGAGCCGGTCCCCGGGCCGGTCCACGGTTCCCCCCCCCCACAGGGGTACATTGTGTTGATATCATGAATTAGGGCTTACAGAACCAGGCTGAAGGTGCAACGAAGAGGCTGCCACCGTACCACGGGACCAAAATATCGCCGCCAAAGCCTGTTGGCCTGCTGGGGTTGCTGCAAACCCGCACATCTAAACACGAAGAAGCCATGTGTTGCCGCCGTGTCCATTCCAGAACACCCCACGTTATTCCTCCTCTTAAACGAAGCAGGAGCACACGTTCTATGCCACGCATTTGCTTGTTTCACGGCTGTCCGTAAGTCGTCCCTGAATGCTTCGCACCGTTGCCGGCCACTCCCTAGCCGCTTGCTCATCAACACCACCTGCTCGAACTCGAAGAAATCAACAACTTCCGCATGCATAAACCACGCTATGCGTCTTCGTTATTATGCAATCGTGTTCGCCGCGTTCTCGTCAAGTGGTATGGTGGCGCATTAAAATTTGCATTGCACGAGTCCTGCAAACGCCACAAAACGCTTTAAAATCAACGTTCACACCACATAAAATCCTCAAGCCAGTGTGTGTGCACAGTGCATCAAAATCAAAGGCGGCGCACACAGCTGAACACATCCAGGCACGGTTCGTGTCAGCTGCTAGTGGCTAGACTTACAAGGCAGGGCGTGGCCACATGCGCAAACAGTCTATCAGCTACGATGCATGGAAGATGCAATACGATGAGTGGTGGAGTGGTTCTTCCAGCGGCGAAGGCCTGCTGCCGTGCCAGCATGGGCACGTGTGCTCCAAAACCCTCAAGCCCCTCACACGTCCAACGTGCCAATACGCCAAACAAACAGCTACGCCACCTGCTACAGCGCCGCAGCAGATGTCTCGACGTGTCATAGAAACACCCGTGAAAGACCGCTGGTTCTCCAGGATTCTCACCACGCAAACAGCCGCGGTCCTGGGGTAGCGAGCCGTGACCAGCCACTGGCAACGCGCGGCCGCCAGTAGGTCACGCCCACCGTGCCCCGGTGCAGCATGACGCCCCCCGCCTTGCCGACAGGCCCGGCGGAACCGTCACGGGCCACCGTGTGAAGCGACATCACCGCGCCAGGTCCGCGGGCCTTGCGGCCAACACTCCGAGTACGCGCAGTGGTAGCGGCCAGCAGCTTGATGTCGTGCTCACGCTGCAGCTGCGTGCCGTAGGCTACGCCATCGGGCCACGGGATGTCCGGGTTCAGGCACGCCGGGTATGTGGCCTGGCCCGCGTCGCCCGCCCACTCGAAGTCCACAAACCGCACCTCCCACCCGTTGCTGCTGCTGCGCCGCACCATGCAGTTGGGCGGCCGCACATCCCCGTGCACCATGCCCGTTTCGGTATGCGCGCACTCCAATGCCTCCCGTACCGCGGGCAGCGCCTCCTCAAGCTCCGCGCCCTGCTGCAGGTCGGAGAGCTGGCGCCACTCGGGCTCCGGCAGCCACTCCATTTCAATCAGTATCCAGCCGCCCGGCAGCTGCTCCACGAAGTTGATCTGCACACGGGCGAACACCAGCCAGCGCGGGAACGCGTCAATGGTAGAAGCAATTAAGACGGCAACACGTAAGCCAAGGTGTGTACGTCTGTGTATGTCTGGATACACTGGATACCAAGCCAGGAAGGGGAAGACGAAGGGTTGTTTGCTCAACGTGGAAGCGCCACAACATGGGCAGCACCAAAGTAGACGAGCGTCAAGCTCACGCCGTGCACGGGGCTCCACAGCAACACACCATGGCATATGAATGATGTGACCATACCACCTTCATACACTTGCCTGCGGTGCGAGGCCCAGACCGGCCCAGGCTTGGTGAGCCGGCACACCGTACTTGCGGCAGAGCTTCACCACCACAGCGTTTTCGCTGCCATCGCCGCCGCTGCCGGCACCGCCACTACTGCCGCTGCTGCTGGGGCGAGCACTACTGCCGCCACTGTCAAAGCCACTGCTAGTGCCGCTGCGGCTGCCAGCAGCCAGGTGCACGTAGTAGGTTGGGTTTTGCGGGGCAAGCTGCTGCGCAGTCGCCGGGTCATACCGACGTTTCGCGCTGATGGGCCATGGCAGCGGCTTCACTTCTCTGGTGATTGCATATTGTAGCAATGTTGCTGACTCCGCCTCGGCCGCGTCCTGCTGGGCGTCGTCGGCATCCGCGTCCTCTGCTTCCGCCTCCTCCCCGTCCGCTCCCTTCACGGCGCCTGCTTCCGCCGCGCGCGCCTTCTCCGCCTTGCGATGCTCTGCATGAGCCGCTGCAAGCTTGCGCACCCCAAGACGTAGAGCCGCCAGCATGCGTGCCACCTGGAGCGTGAGCAAGGACAGCGGAGCGGGCGCCAGTCAAGGTCCGAGGGCAACACGAGCAGCAGGCCCCCCCACCGATTCGATGTCATGACTGTTGCTCGAAAAGCAAAACTGATCTCAGCCAGAAACCCTGCCACCCCATCCATCCGCGTAGCCTGACACGCCATGGACCTCACATACGCACCGGCATGAGCAGTACGTCAGTGATGGGGTGCGCGGGCAGCAGGTTGAGCAGTGGCGTCAGTGGGAAAATGGTCACGCGGTCCAGCCAGGCCACCGCCGACAGCCGCACCTGTGGCCCCACCACCTGCGTGTGAGGACAGGGCAAGGAAAAGCACATCAAATGCGTGACCGTATCGCTGACGTATCCCTACTGACGCAAGGTGCACTGACTTATGTTTGCCTTCAGACTGCTGCGGTCATACCATACAAGGCAGCGGCCGCTCAGGTTCATGCTAGCAGACTCAGAGCGGCACGTCACACATCCGCACTCAAATGCCATTCGGCTGCCATTATCAAAACCTGTTCTACCTCCAGTAGGAAGGTGGGGCAGAAGGTCGTCTGGAAGATGGCCGAGTCCACACGGCGCCGAAAGAAATGCAGGTGGTAGTTGGCGCCCTGGAAGTTCGGGTCCCCAGTTCCACCGATGCCCGGCTTGGCCTGTCAGCGGTGCAGTACAGGAAGGACGCTTTGTGGCCGGTGCTGGCAAGGTCTAACGAGCGGCTGGAGCAGCTCCTACTTGCATAGGTTGGGGAAGCCCTAGCTAGGTAGGTAATGTTAGGCGTGAGGCAGGCAGCCTCAATCAAACACCTTTCCTCTGCTCGAATTTCTGGCATTCCTGAAATCTACGCGCCACCATGCCCCACCTCAAAAATCAGGAACACGTTGGAAGGGTCCTTGGCCGAGTCGCCCAGGGCCCAGTCAGGGCTGACCTTGTTGCGGGCGAAGCCTGACTTGATCGTCACGGCGTCCTCAGTCGCCAAGTACGGCTGCAGCAGCCCTCGGCAGGCACTGGTTAGCTGGGCCTGCCAAGTGAGGTTTGTTGAGGCGAAATGACGAAGCGGGTGTCGCTAGGTTGCCTTTACCCACATCAGAATGGATCCTGAAGCACCCATCCGACGGCCGCAGTCTGATAGCACCATAACAAACACAACACCAAGCCCCCAACCGCCTTACATCACTGCAAACCCACCTCGCTGTCGTACACGCGCGCACCAACGGAGCACAGCTGGCGTGCCACGTCGATTGTGGCCTGGTCGACAGCTGTGTCGCTGTCCAGCAGGTCCCGCACCTCACCAAAGATGGGGTGGATCAGCTCCGGCAACAGCCCAGCGGCCTCCGCTGTGGGACGCCAGTTGTTGATGAGTGGCCCCATACCAACGTCCAACTGCTCCCGCTTCAGAGAAGTCTGCGACGGAGCATCCGTCCGTAGGGCACGCAGCAGGTACGTGTCCGGACCTGCGTGCATACAAATGCAAGCGTTACAGCGCTTGCTGACTTGCCCGCAACCCAGTTGCACTTTTGAGACAACATGCGGATACCAAGGAGGTAAGTGCCAATAAACGCATGCAACCGCAACGTGGAAACCGCCGCACGGCGTGTCTGCTGCTTCGCGGTCGCTTCCCTCTTGATAGCTCACGTGTGAGCGCCGCCGCGTCGAGTAGCCGAGCCTCCTTGTCGAGTAGCCGAGCCTTCTCGTTGCGCAGCTGTGCCTCCTTGTTGCGCAGCTGTGCCTCCTTGTTGCGCAGCTGGATTATCTCCTCGCGCAGCTGCGTCTCCTTGTTCCGAAGATGCGCCTGCTGGTTCTGCAGCGCTGCCTTAACAGCCTTCTTGAGTGTGGGGCTGGTAAGCCGAGCATCAATTGCGCTCAAGTCCTCCTCGAGCTTGTTCAGGGCGTTCTCCTTCTTGGCGATGTCGCGCTCCACAACACGTATGGCAGTCTCGACCTTCTTAACGGCAAGGGCAACTTCTTCAAGCGCAGCAGACTCAGAGCCTCTGCTGTTCACAGTCATGGCAGAAAGGCGCTTGCTGCGCGACAGTGGCTGTAGAAGTGGATCTGACGGAATGCTCACGTCGCGAATAGTCGCGGAGGGAGCAAATAGAATTCTGCGGTAAATTTTGTCCTCTTGATTCTTCTGTAAGAATTCTTTATACCTGGTTGGCGCTTATAAAAGACTTCAACTTGGCATAATCCCGGTGTACCCCATCCGGGGACCGGCTCGCGACGGGCCCTGGGACCGGGCGGGGACCAAACCTGGGACTTCAAGCTAACTATGACTTTTGACGGGCCCGGCCCACTAAAATTTGTTCTATATGTATGCATGACCTGTCTGAAGTCACAAGGCGTCACAGGGAATGCTTTCGAGGGCCCAGCGCTGCACTTGTGTTGGCACGGACGTTGACCAGCCCCGAAGTGGAGAGCTAAGGGCCGGACTGGGGCGGACTGGGCTGGGCGAACAAACATGTAAAGGAAATTGCCGTCTCGCCGTCTCGACGCGGCATGGCGGTTACCGCCGAATCGCCCCAATTGCTGGCGCGATGGAAACACTTCACGGGCGCCTCCGGGCACTTACTCACAATGTGCAGCTGAACTAACCAACGACAGCGTGGCGGGCGTACTTTGTCGCTGTCCTCGGCCTCTCGAGCCTGTTTTTTGCATCATTCGGCTAGCGAGGATTGCTGCGTAGTCAGAAAGAACTGCATCCTATGGTAGGAGCCATACGAGCTTAGGGCAGTGACACATGTCAAGCATTCTTGGTGTCGTCTTCCACCTAACCTGCGACGGCGCTGCCCTCGTGGATTCCTGATACAGGTCAAACAGCGCCTGTCTCGGCGGGCTAGGGACATGCTCCGCCGGCTCGGCAGGCGCTGCACACGCTTTGGACTGGTGCCGTGCATAGTGGTGGTGTGGGACCACGCGTCAGACTAGCCGGAACATGCAGGCGGCTTGCGAACTGGTCAGGTCTGGCGAGGTGAAGCTGGCGACGCGCCAGCTGCGCAGCTACACTGCTCCCTCCACCAACATCCTGGAGGGCTGGCAGTGGCTGCGCGCTCAGCAGCTATGCGCTTACGACGCGGGGCTGGCAGTGGCTGCGCGCTCAGCAGCTGTACGCTTGCGACGTGTCGTGCGTGTGCAACACCCGTCTCTGGAAGAAGCTGAATGCACACGTTAGCGAGGCGCTGATGCCGTCGCAGGGCCCATTGTGCTGAAGAGGATGGCTGGCGAGAGAGAGGGGATACGATTGGCACTTGCGCGCATTTCTCATTCACTTGCATGGAAACGGTCAAACGGTGTGCGTGATGGGCGCACGGTGTCCGGTGTTTCACTCGACCGAACGCGTGCGTCGCATAAAATGTGTGTCTTGCTTATCATGGGCGGTATTGGCTTATCTGTATGCTCAAGAACCTTAACTGTAACCGTAAATGTGCAACTGCCTCCACCATCAGCTTACAAGTGCTCACACTGTCGCCAGGTACTTCTTGTACTCCACAACCATCTTATCCCGTGCGTTATTCCAACTTGCTTGCTCCTCAGCCGATAGCGCCTCAGAATCCTGCCTGAACTGAGCGAACCTAGCCTGGCTCTGCTCCACCACGACAGCCCCACCTCCCAGCCCAGCAGCCATGCCTGCCGCGCCCGCAGTGCCCTCAGCTGCTACCACGGTCTCCGCCGCTTCCACCTCCTGCCTCGTCGCTTCCGCCTCTCCAGCTCCTCTGGCTACCGCCTCTTGCCGATGCAGACCGAACCGCCAGCTGCAGTACAGAGCCCAGCCGGAGTGCGGCGGCTTCGTCCACACCTTGATCTGCAAAGACGCACATCAGGCAGCAGTCACCTCCAATCCTCACAAGCTGCGCCCTCTGCATACTCCAGAGTACGGACATGTTCGCACCTCGCTGGCTGCAGGCGCGGCGCCGCCCTCGCCACTGCTACTTGGCGCGGCAGCACCACTAGCGGTTGTGCCAGTGGCCTGCATTTACGGCGCAACGCAGCACCAGGTTCACGTTAAGTCCAAGCACACGTCAGCCAGCCAGTGTGACGGCCCGTCACCCACATGCCGCGCGCCAGCGAAGTCCACCCACCATGCCCAGGGCCCGTTCAGCCGATAAAAGAACTGATGTCTACGGTGATGACTGCACCCCCATGACTAGCATGATACACACCTCCCCCACTCCCCGCCCTTCACCTTCCTCTTCGTCCGTTCCTCGCTCCCTGCTGTCTTGTTCCCTGTCTCTAGCTAGATAGCTAACGAACCAGCTAGCTAGATAGCCAGTAGTAGCCACCTGCCTCCTGTACCTACCTGTATGGGCATGGCTGCATGTGAGGCCGGGCCCCGCAGCGACTGGTCCTCCACATCTTCCACCCACAGCAGCCCGCGCAGGGTCTCGCGCTCCGGGTTCGCCGCCTGGAGCGAGGTGTATGAGTCATACAGTATGACAAGGTGAAGGAATCAAGGTCAACACTTGGAGGTGTGGAGGAGAGAGTGCGCATGCCTAGCATGCCAGACTGAGAACGAGCTGAAACCTTATTGTCGTCCTCGTAGTTCACCTTCGGCTCGCCTGCTGCCCCCACGTGCGCCACGGCTCCCCACACTCCCCTCTCCTCAGGCCCCTGTCTACACATCCCTAACACGCATACACACATGCACATGCACACGCACATGCACACGCACCTGGTGGGGCAGGGGGTAGCCCCCCGCCTGGCCGCCGCCCGTGCGCCGCAGCCACACAGCAGTGAGCAGCAGTGTGCGCCCGCCCGCCACCTCCGGCAGTGGCTTGGCCAACAGCTGTTGATGGTGGATGGTGTAGGTGCAGCAGCCGCAACGTGTTGGCCGGGGCTGGGATGCGCAGGGCGGAGCGCTCCGGGGCCGCCCCTGATATGCTAGGGCGTCAGCGGCTCCAGCAGCTGGAAAGGAAGCCGCAGCGGCGCGAGGGTGAAAGCAAACACGCAGGTTTCACTCTCCACACAACTCCCTCCTAAAGAATCGAAAAAGGCCGCCCCTGGTCCTTCTCTGCCTTCCACGTCAATCCCAGCTCCGCGCCCACCGCGTCCATCACCTCAAACGCGCCAACCACGTCAACGTGCTGCTGCCCGGTGATCATGAAGTCGTCGCAGTAGGTGAAGATGCGGACGTGCAGGCCGCGGCTGTCGCACTCAGCCTGGATGATGGCTGTCGCCACCGTTGTCAGCTCGCAGAAGGTTGCGGGGCTCTGGCTGGCGCCGAAGGGAAGCGCCACGTACCGTCATAACGAACAGAGGCGGTGTGCGCCCCTGCCGGCCCTAAAAGCGTCCGATTCTTATTCATTAACAACCAGAAAAGTTGATCAACGCCAAGAACAGACTCTTCTCCTGACACGCTGTTACTGCACACTTGGTCCGACCGCTCCGGGTCGCCCATTGCTGTCCTGACACTGACATGCCGCACAAACCTCTCCAAGTCTCAGCGCCTCCCCCCAACCCGCCCCCGGAATGGGGCTCCTGCGCCCTCGCCCTACTTCAAAAGCTATTTACGCTCTGTAGGGGAGACAACTCCGCTAAAAATAACACTGTGCCACTTCGTCACTGTCGCGGCGTCCGACTTGACACCCGACCCTACGAAGCTGCCGGCGCCGCCTGCGGCTCTTTGCCTGCCTTCTGCATTGGTCACGCAGAGTTAGGGTACACCCTTGCGCCAACCGCGTGCATAAGCTGGAGCGGCCGCTGGCTGGTGGCGCTGCGGGCTAAGCATCGTGTGTACATTGATGAGGCCTTCGGCCCTGGCGTGATGGTACCTAACCGCGTGCTGGCTGCGGAGCAGTGCACTGCGGGGACCATCCATCTTTGCCGCGCGTGTGGTGCACGGATGGAGGATGGTGATTGCCGCCATTAGATTTGGGAGTGTGTGGTGGCGTGGGCGCTCCGCGAAAATATGGGCATGGCCATGGGGCCGTCCCCTGATGACTTTTTGACTGCCTTTATTTTCGCGTGCGGAACTGTGGCTGTTCAGCCGCCGGCTGAGCAGTCTCAGCCAGGGGATTTTGTCTGCTCTGGATTTGGGGTCGGCAGCAACGGGTGGCGATGGCTGGAAAGGGGCTGCCTGGGGCCGCCGCCATCCCCTCTGCGCGTGTGCTGGATTGGATGTTATACCTGAATTCTGGGGCCGGTTGCAGTCTTTCACCAGCTTAGGGCTGCGCCCGCGTGGGTGGGATAAGGTTACCTCCTGGCACGTGTTCTTGGCGCGTGGGGCTTGGGACAGCATTGTCTGGTGTTGCCGTATGATGCGGGTTGCCCCACGGGGTTCCCCGTCACCATTTACTGATGGTGTGCAGTCTGAGCGGCAGTCTGAGCGGCTGATTTGGCTATGCGCCTGTACAGACCGACCCCGGCTATGTCCGGGCGATGAGGACGTTCGGCCTCAGAGAGTGGAGGGGCTCAGCAGGGGGGGAGGGTAGAAACAAACTTTTTGGGCTGAGCCCCCCCAGTGAAGCGTTCCAGGGGGGGGGGGGGGGGGGCGAAGCCCCCCCAAAACACCCCTGTCCGTGCGTGCGTGCGTGGCTGCGTCGGCAAAAAGTATCATACTGGCACAAACTGCGACTGCCACGTATTAGTATTTGCTATTGTCTATTCCATGTAAATAGGCGGCAGGGAAACTTCGGGCGGAGCGAGAAGTGCCTTGCGCGTCCATGGACAATTGACTTTCGCGAGGTTGTGAGGATAGTCACCTACGCCCACGTTTATAGGGTCTATAAAGCAATCTATGTTGGCGGCAAGCAATTCTGGGAACTAAAGCGCGAGTTTGTGGCAACTTGCGGAGCCATGTCTGTCGCCCCTCCTAAAATGCCGAGGAGCCCTGAGGTCGCTCCCACCCCGAGCCCAGCCCGAGGAGTGTCCGGCATCGAGGAGGTCTGGAGCGCGGTAGAGGGCTACAAAATGCTTAGGCTTGGGGCCCTTGACTCGCGTGGATGTGGGCGTGTGGGATTCACACACGAGTGCCTTGTGCTGACCGAGTCCTAAGCCCTGAGCTGGATCATCGTCAGCACGGGTCTGAATCTCATCCGCTTGAAGCAGCCACCCAGCCTGTGACCATATTGGGGCTCAGCCCATTTTCAAGCTGTACAAAGCTGACACCCCTTGTTTGACCCCAAGCCACAAAACCTCCTGGACCCCTGGACCGACCGACCGACCCCCATGGACAAAACCGTGTGTTTCAGGGGGTTTTACCCCTCCAGTTAATGCCGGATTGGTGCCAATCGACTGCTCTTGATGTGCTCTATCACGCTGTGCTATTTCATGTCCCCGGGCCTGACCCACCCCAGCCAACAATGAAATAGGCTAAGCGCATAGCGACACGCAACAATAATATGCTCTCTGTTTACCGCTCTCTGTTTACCGGACTGTGGATGGGGGCCCCGTCACCAGTTCAAGCGACTCTCCATGCCCTCACACCTCTCCACACCCCGACCCCTGCTCCGGCTGGGTGACATGCCGACATAACAATTTTTTGGGCTGAGCCCCCGCAGCGAAGCGTTCCAGGGGGGTTGTGGGCTGGTAACCACAACCCCCCAAAACACCCCTGTCCGTGCGTGCGTGCGTTCGTTCGTGGCTGGCTGGCTGCGTTCGGTCGCTTTCACCCCGCGCCTAGCCCCGCGCCTAGCCCGAGGAATGTCGGGCATCGGGGACGTATGCAGTGCGGTAGAGGGCTATAAAATGCTTGGACTTGGTGGCAAGGGGGCCCTTGACTCGCGTGGATGTGGGCGTGTGGGATTCAGGCACGCGTGCCTTGTGCTGACCGAGTCCTAAGCTCCGAGCTCGCGCATCGTCGGCATGGGCCCAACGCCCATTCCCTTGAAGCATCCACCCACCCCGTGACTGTATTGGGGCTCAGCCCATTTTCCAGCTGTACAAAGCTGACACCCCTTGTTGGGCTGAGCCCCGCCAGCGAAGCGTCCCGGAGGCGGGGGCCGAAGCCCCCCCAAAACACCCCTGTCCGTGCGTGCGTGCGTTCGTTCGTGGCTGGCTGGCTGCGTCGGCAAAAAGTATCATACTGGCACAAACCACGACTGCCACGTATTAGTATTTGCTATTGTCTATTGCATGTAAATAGGCGGCAGCGAAAATTCGGGCGGAGCGAGAAGTGCCTTTGCGCGTCCATGGTCAATTGACTTTCGCGAGGTCGCGAGGATAGTCACCTACGCCCGCGTTTATAGGGTCTATGAAGCAATCTATGTTGGCGGCAAGCAAGTCGAGGAACTAAAGCGCGAATTTGTGGCAACTTGCGGAGCCATGTCTGTCGCCCCTCCTGAAATGCCGAGGAGCCCCGAGGTCGCTCCCACCCCGCACCCAGCCCGAGGAGGGTCCGGCATCGAGGAGGTCTGAAGCGCGGTAGAGGGTTACAAGTGTTTAGGATTGGCAGCAAGGGGACCCTTAACTCGCGTGGACAGGGTGTGGGACTTACACACGCGTGCCTTGTGCTGGCCGAGTCCATAGACCCAAGCCTTCGCATCGTTCCATTGAAGCAGCCACCCACCCCGTGACTGTATTAGGGCTCAGCCCATTTTCCAGCTGTACAAAGCTGACACCCCTTGTCACGTCAATGCTTCCTGCAGTGTCCTCCATCGCTGTAAACATTGCTACAGTGTGTCGCAGTAGCACGCGCAGGCTTACAGAAGCGTTTGGGCTCGTGGGACAAAGTGTTGCACAAACCATGACAAAACCTTGGGGGACCTGGACCGACCGACCGACCCAAAACTTTGGAGGCCCATAACTTTGCACCCAGTACCCTGTGGTGATCTAACTTGGGGGGCACACGCTAGGTGTCGGGACACCTTTGCTCACGAGGGGGTGAGGAGGGGGGTCGGGACGCGTGGCGTGTGTGTATTTGGATCCGAAGAGCTTGGACGCTTAGGCCCGCATGAAAAGGATGCAATTGCGGATTTCAATACATGGGAGTGCCATGTTCATGTACGCGTCTGTGTGGCCGCATGCATGGAGGTTTGCCTATGGGCGTGTGTGCGCGTGCAGTCCTGCACGTGCAGAGCGTAACTTCTCTTACATGCGCGCCCGTCCGGCCTGTGTGGCCTGTGCTGTGCATAAAGTGGATCTATAAAGTGAAAAGTGCGCGTGCTTTGATCTGGCCTGGCCGGCCTGCTTTCCCTGGAGCGATTGACCCTCTGAGTGGGTATTTAAGGCGGAGTGCGGGCTAGGTCATTCATACCAGAAGCACTGTCGATACCAGACATAAGCTCTGAGTACCCTGGTCGATCCCGACCCTGCTATCCCCTTGTAAGTCATATGCTTGGCTTACCCGGCTCTGTGCCCCTTGCGCCCTTGTGCGCCAGCTTTCCACGGTTTCCCATCGCGCCCTCCGTGCGCCAGTTTCCCCCGGTTTCCCCTTGCGCCCCCGTGCGCCAGCTCTCCCCCGGTTTCCCCTTGCGCCCTCGTGCGCCACAGCCACAGCGCCTAAGTCCAGCTAACCCCAGCTCGGCAGCGCGGCCCCTTCTCCCTTCCCCTCTCTCCCTCTCCTCTTATCCCATTCGCAGGGTTCCTATCCCCTTGCGCAATACCTCCCCCTCTTATCACCTCCACCTCCCTCCTCTCTCTCTTCCCCTTGGTGATAAACAGAAGGCTCGGCTTAGGCGGGTACGTGTCAGCCGTTGACACGCAGGCGGTTACCGTGCTTGGTCACCTATCCCCCGTTACGTCAAGTTACCTTCCGCTGCTACTCTTCCGCATCTTGATTATCTATACACACAGTCTCGTTACTCTGCCACTCTATCTCGATACAGCTACCCCTTGCCTTTGAACACTAAGGAGCATACTCAGACCGAGACCCCAACAGTGGACGCCGTGCTGCGTGGACCTGTCACTCCGTCCCCACACGCGTGCCAGGTGGTGTTACCCGATCATTGGGCCCTCCATTCACACACGTAAAAAGTTTTAATTTTTGGTGGTGTACACCTTGTGTGTGGTGGTGGTTTTGTGGTATCGAGACGCGGGGAAACCCGGTCTCGTTCCGAGCTCCTAGTGCAGGCGAAGTCACCGCACACCTCGTGACACGCGTATCCGCGTTCACGTATACCTACCGCCTCCTTATCCTTGGTATCTTCTTCACAGCCCCTACCTCCACCGGTTTATATCTAAACCATCTCAAAACACAGCTTGCCTCGCAACCTGTCGTAATCACCTGGTTTTAACCACACGGTTATACACACACGGTTTCGTGCAGCCGGGTTCTTCCACACCCGCTCTCACCTGCTTCCCGCCAGTGCTCGTTTTACTCCCCTGGTCTCGAAGCCAGCTAACGGGTAACTGAGATACGTGTAAAGCATTAAAACACAATTCCCTCCGTGTCAATTTCTACCTCAGACCTCTCCTCCGACACCATGGCCGCCGCTGACGACCACTATGGTGTTACTCCGTCCAGCCTCAATTCCATTCCCAACTTCAACCCACAACAGGATGATCCCCGCCAGTGGCTTGACAAGATCGAGCGCCACGCACGCATATTCCGTTGGGCAGACGCTGATAAGTACCTTGTCGCGTGTTGCCGCCTGAGTGGCGATGCGCAAACGTGGGAGTCAGGCCTTGAGCATGACATACAGGATTGGCCTGAGTTCACGGCCGCATTCCTCGAGCGTTTTGCGCCCCACCAGGAAGAGCTGTACGACCGCCTAACCCGCTGCCGACAAGGCAAAACTGAGAGCGTACGCCGCTACGCTGATCGCTACCGCAGCCTTGTTGCCCAGCTTGGCATCAACCCTGCCCGCGGTCCAACCTATATGTAAAACTTTCTCCGTGGCCTCCAACCCGATATCTACAAACAAGTGTATCTCATGCGCCCGACCGATTTGGATGGAGCAATCAGTGATGCTGTCTACGTGAGTGAGGCCGATGAAGGCTGCATGCGTGATACGGCCACCAGTGAGTGCGACCAAGACCCTGCCACCTGGCACGAGTACCTAGCTCCCACAGCTACCTTTGCTGGTGGGCGTCATGCAGGGTTCGAGGCTTCCCGCTACGGGACGTCTCCAGGCCGCCGTGAAGACCGCTGGTATGAGCGCCGGCCACGCCACAGCCCACGGCCCGGTGCCGCGGCTGCGCCGGCCACTGCCTCCCTTGCCTCCCGTATTGATGACCTGCAGAGGCAGATTGCGCAGTTTGCCGTCAACTTGCATGAGCTTGCCCTCAGCTCACCCGAAACCCACGCCTATAATGCGTCGCCCCAAGCCAACATGTTCGATTTGGTGCAGTCGCGCACCCATGCAGCTGAAGAGGCGTACGCCTGTCCGGCCACCTACACGGCGCATGTCCGTGAAGTCACTACCGCCGCGGCCCCGGAGCACTACCCCGTGCCCGAGCACAGAAATTATGCGTGCGGCAGCGTGTATGATCTGTCCCAGCCCCATGAGACCGTGGCCGGCCTATGTGATGGCTCACCTGCGCGCGCTCCCGCCGAGCGCACCCTCACGCCCTCTCCTGCCCCAGAGCCCCGCATTGCCGCTCCTGCCCAGCATGTGGCGTCCGGTGCGCCGGCCAGTGGCGGCGTGCATGTGGGTGAGAAGCGGAAAACGTGTCATTTGCCTGCCACCGCAGCCAGTTTCCCCCAGCTTGCTCCCATTGACTGCAAGCCCGCAAGGCCCGTTGGGCCAGATACCCTGTCCGTGGGAGTGCACCAGACCTGCGTCGGTGCAGGAGGTGCGCCAGCCTCCAGTTTGAGTCGCTTTCGTCGTTGTGTCGGTGCGTCTCATGACCGCGAACCTACATCAGTCCGAGGACAGAGCTTGAATCCCCAGGCAAACGGCTTAGCAGGGGAACGAGTCACGGCCCCTGCAGCCGCGGTAAGACCTCCGAAATTGAACCGCACGAGCGACAATGCCGCTTTACAGACCAGCCCCAGCTGGTGCGCTGAAGCCTTCCTATGTGATGATGCGCCAGATGTGCGCCTACTCGCTGCGCTAGGGGCCCCAGCCCCCGCCACCGGTGATGAACCCAGACTTTGCCCACCGCCCGGTGCCGTTGCACCGTGCCTGAGCACGGCCCGGAGCCCTGAGCGCCTTGAATCCCGTGCCACCCTACGTATCGAGTCTGCCCCTGGCCCCTACGCTCTGATCCCGGACGTACCCAGGGGCGTGCAGCCGGCCCAGGATGGGCGATATGCAGCTCGCAGTGACGGCCCTGTGAGTTGTTCAGCGGAGGGCGAGGCTGAATGCCCGTCTGAGGCTGATGCGTTCCGCGCAACCCTTCCTAGCCCCGTCGCACTGCAGCCGAGTGCGAGCAGTTGGGCACCTCCTATGGGCCCTCCCGTCCGCGACCATGCACTGGAATGCTACCCAGGCTATGGCGCAATCCAGCATACCACCGGCTCGAAGCCCCCTATCCCCAAGGTTCCCCCGGACCACTTCTGTCCTGGCGGGTCCCCACACGTCGATAAGCCGCCCTGCGCACCTTCAGGCGGCGCAACATCAGTTTCTGCTGCCCCGGCCGACAGGCCGGTGTCCAGAGGCGAAGGAGCGCCCGCCAATCTAATGAATGAAGAGGACGCCTTATTACCCGCCGCCGCGGACGGTAGTGTGGACCCCTGGTCTGACACCGCATTGATGGAATTTCTGAGGACTGGGACGATCACGCTAGCCCCGTCCGGCAGGCTGGGCCCCGATGACGTCCTGCATGAATGGAGCCGCGTGCAACGTCGGGCAGCTTTGTATGAGTTGCACGGAAATCTGCTCTTCCGCAAGGCCAAAGAGCCCGACCCAGCCCTAGCGTTTCTACCGCGCAAGACAGTCGTAGCCGCTGGAATGGCTGAGACGCAATACGCAAGGGGAAATCGGCACGGACCTCGTGCCTCGCCCCCTGCCAGTTGGTCCTACTACCCTGACGTCCCTCCAGTCCTGCCGAACCCTCCTAGCGCGTGTACGCGACGCTTTTGCGCGCTGGCGCGCCCGCGCTCGCCGCGAGACGGGCCCTCGACCCCGAGCCCGCTGAAGGGCCCGTGTGCGCCCGGCTAGTTTGCGACCGGGCTCACTCACCGCAATGAAATCCCGAGGAGGCTCTTTGTTCGACAACAAGCCTATTCCCTTTCCCGGTCCCGACCGGTATCGTTCCCGACGAACGCGAGTCGTTGATGGCTCGCCCGGCGCTCATCCTGGCACTCATCCTGCAATATTCTGTTTGTTGAACACGAATGATGCAGAGTCTGGACCTGCGCCTGCTCGTTGGGTAAAGATGTTTTGTGACGCGTGCTTCTGGTGCCGTCGGAAGGAGATCAGAGCGGAATAAACAATATGCAATATGGACTCCAACTTATGTAGCGACTTCGCGACTTTGCGGAGTGGAATGCTCCGTGTTTCGATTGGGATCGACAACTGCCCCCGGACCTGCCTCCGAGGGCACCGGGAGAGCCACAGTGGGCCGGTCAGCATATGCAAGGCCAAGTCGTGTAAATTTCAACCAATGGCTCGCCGCACGCGTACGGCGTACGGCGTACGGCGCATGTGAGTCCAGATCGCAGGTTCGCGAGGTCAGGCCCAAGTTCCAAGTTCAGGCCCGCGTTGCTTCCAGGCCCAAGCCCCGCGCGGAGCCCTTGTTGCTGCCACCCACCAGGTTACCGCCGAATGCGCGTTGCCCCTTAAGCCCGCGAGGTCACGGGCGTTAGCAGGGGAACTTGCCACAGCTGTGGTGATCTAACTTGGGGGGCACGCGCTAGGTGTCGGGACACCTTTGCTCACGAGGGGGTGAGGAGGGGGGTCGGGACGCGTGGCGTGTGTGTATTTGGATCCGAAGAGCTTGGACGCTTAGGCCCACATGAAAAGGATGCAATTGCGGATTTCAATACATGGGAGTGCCATGTTCATGTACGCGTCTGTGTGGCCGCATGCATGGAGGTTTGCCTATGGGCGTGTGTGCGCGTGCAGTCCTGCACGTGCAGAGCGTAACTTCTCTTACATGCGCGCCCGTCCGGCCTGTGTGGCCTGTGCTGTGCATAAAGTGTCCTTGCACACTCGGGTTGTCCCCTCTGTAATTCCGCAACCATAAAGTGGATCTATAAAGTGAAAAGTGCGCGTGCTTTGATCTGGCCTGGCCGGCCTGCTTTCCCTGGAGCGATTGACCCTCTGAGTGGGTATTTAAGGCGGAGTGCGGGCTAGGTCATTCATACCAGAAGCACTGTCGATACCAGACATAAGCTCTGAGTACCCTGGTCGATCCCGACCCTGCTATCCCCTTGTAAGTCATATGCTTGGCTTACCCGGCTCTGTGCCCCTTGCACCCTTGTGCGCCAGCTTTCCACGGTTTTTCATCGCGCCCTCCGTGCGCCAGTTTCCCCCGGTTTCCCCTTGCGCCCCCGTGCGCCAGCTCTCCCCCGGTTTCCCCTTGCGCCCTCGTGCGCCACAGCCACAGCGCCTAAGTCCAGCTAACCCCAGCTCGGCAGCGCGGCCCCTTCTCCCTTCCCCTCTCTCCCTCTCCTCTTATCCCATTCGCAGGGTTCCTATCCCCTTGCGCAATACCTCCCCCTCTTATCACCTCCACCTCCCTCCTCTCTCTCTTCCCCTTGGTGATAAACAGAAGGCTCGGCTTAGGCGGGTACGTGTCAGCCGTTGACACGCAGGCGGTTATACAGAGTTTACATGCACGTTACGTTAGCTCCCGTTACCGCTAACGTGACGTAACGTGATGAGTTTATAGGGGTAACGTGCGTTACCCGACAAACGTGGAGGTAACGCGAGACGTGGCCGCGCACCCTCACGTTTGAAAACGCCAGTTGACCCCCCATGCCGTTTAGTCGATTGCATCGGAATTGAGGCACCCGGCGCGCCCGCGCCTATTAATCTCATACCTATATATCTCAAGCGACCCAGCGCGACCGCGCGAGCTTTCCCAAACCGCTCCCGACCGAAGCGCGCTAGCATCAAACAGCATGGCCCGCGAGACTCAGAAACCAGCTACGCAGCGCACAGCGCTCGCGCCCACTTAGACTTAGTCGTCACTACAACTCGTGGCGGCCAGCGGCGGAAGTCTGGTAGCAACAACGGCGTCGCCGAGCCTGCCATGCATGTGGCCCCGGCCGCGAACGAGCTCCTGGAGAAGGAGGAGAGCGCTACCACTGGTGCTGATGATAACTTTGATCCCGATCATGAGGAGGGTGGCTCGGATGGCTCAGACGGCGAGGCGCGCTCGCCCATCGGCACTCAGCATGCTTGCGCCTGGCGCCCCTGGTACTGAGCTAGCCGCGGATCCAAGCCAAATAAATATGTGGGCCCAGAGTTGGTCCATGTGCATTTCTCTGTCGTCAAATATGGCCTCGAAAGCCACAAAGTGGGCCATGCACAGAGCACTTTGTTGCATAGTGAGCGGCATAGTGCCTGTACTTGAATGCTACATGTACACGTTACATAGTTTGTATGGTATAAATGGTTAAGTAGCCGTTTACGCGTGCCCGCCCGCCACGTTTTACACGGTACCCATGTGAACTCCCGTTTCCCGCGCGCCCCGTTACCCCGCGGTAGCGCGCACTAACGTGCGCTGACGTAACGTGCATGTAAACTGGCTATTACCGTGCTTGGTCACCTATCCCCCGTTACGTCAAGTTACCTTCCGCTGCTACTCTTCCGCATCTCGATTATCTATACACACAGTCTCGTTACTCTGCCACTCTATCTCGATACAGCTACCCCTTGCCTTTGAACACTAAGGAGCATACTCAGACCGAGACCCCAACAGTGGACGCCGTGCTGCGTGGACCTGTCACTCCGTCCCCACACGCGTGCCAGGTGGTGTTACCCGATCATTGGGCCCTCCATTCACACACGTAAAAAGTTTTAATTTTTGGTGGTGTACACCTTGTGTGTGGTGGTGGTTTTGCTTGCCACAACCCCATTTTTTATTCGTTGAGCTCTACCCATTTAAAGCATGGGGTATGTTTCGGAAGATTCTACCCCCCCTTCCTTTAGATTGGTTTAGTTTGGGCTGGTAGCCACAACCCCCCCGGGCTCAGCTCCTTTCCCCTGACACAGGGGAACACTTGTCCAATCATCTTGTTCGCAAATCATCATCGTTCGCAATCATCATTGTTCGCAATCATCATCGTTCGCCAATCATCGTTCGCAATCATAATGATCTGGCCTATTGTGTGTGCTGCTTCTCGGTCTGGAAAGGGTGGGACGAGGCTGGGGATGAGGTCCATGCGGAGGGAATAAGGTATTGACCGGGAGGGGGTTGCAGTGGGCCGGGATTCGTGGCATGCACTGGATGTTAGGATGTCGCGGTCAACTCTTAGTAATAGCTCTGTGAATATGTTAAAGAAAGGGTGGGAAGAAGTCGTGGACCTCGTGGGAAGTGGGCCGGGGTTCCTGGCATGCGCATGCTCGCTCGGGATGTTGGCTGGGAAGTCGCGGTGAATTCTCAGTAACCGCTCTCTGAAAATTTTACTGTTCTCTGAAAACCCACAAGGCTAATCGATAGCGCTTGCATATTAAAGCTGATAGCAAAACCCAGGTCGGCCGAAAGGCCGCTCCACGCGAATTTGCTCGCGATTGTAGTCGTTGCAGCAAATGAATTTGTCGCAGACTCGACTATGCGCGAAACCAGCGTGACTTTTGGCGCCTGTGCAACGCGGCCTTTCGATTGCACTTGCTCGGCGCTCGCGAAACGCGCTATTCAGAAAGTACGCTTGATTGACCCAGGGTCGGTCAAGTTGTCCATCTTGTCTATACATAGGGCAGCATAAAGGCGGGCCTGGCGGCGCCGCTGAAAAGGAGTCTGTGATGTTTGAGTTTGGATCCTGGTCGGTCGCGGACTTCGCCGGCGATGAAGCTTTTGCTGCCGTAGTAAATTGTATTAATGTAGGAAAATATGAAGATTATCAAGAATTTGAATTCGAGGCACGAGGGCGCGAGGGAGATTGGGGTGCAAACTCTTGAGTCTGTAACTTCGGCGGTTGCTTGGAATTTGGCCGGGTGGGAAGTGGGAACTCGTCGCCGAGGTCGATTTACGCTGTAATTCGCGAGGTATACCCATATGTTGTTACAGAGTGCCCAAAGGCATTGCTTTGGGGGGAATCGGATGGCGTTTTGGGGCTACAATGCTTCGCGACCCAGGGTCGGTGTTCGGGCGCAGTTGGTGACTGAGGAGCGAGCTCCTTAAAAATGGTAGTGCGACACAGCTGCTTGCGCCGCCTGGAGTCTGGATAGATATCACAAGGCTGCACGCTACAGTATACGCTGCAGCAAGCTGGAGCGATAATGTGCCATCGGCTTGAAGATGCTAGAGACTGCGGCCCATTGCATCGTCAGGCATCGTGGCATATCCCACGTGCAATCTCGCGACGCCTCTTGCGCAGGCATATGCCAGTATTGGGGTCAACGTCGTGCAGGTATGCATATGGGTATGTCGGGGCGTTAATGTTACAGCTGTGGGCCTGCCTCCGACCCGGGCCCGACACACGGCCTCTGCAGCCTACCAGTCTCTGGACTGGCGAGAGCGCTCACAAAAACAGCGCTAGAAACCCAAGCCCACGGCTGACCTGCCCTACCCGCGCACAGCAAGCCTAGCCGCGAAACGAGAAACGCCTCCCTGTGCTCTCCTGAGCCCACAGGACCAGGCGGTGTGGAGACAGCTCGCGCACCTAATACCTCAAACGAAACCCCCGACAAGAGACAACCCGAAGACGAGCAACCCACGCGCGCGCTCCCCTGGGGGCTACCAACGCCTGGGAACACACGTGTCACCCTTCTGCTACTCATCAGCAGGCCACACGTAGCAAGAGGGACAGGGCCGGCGAGAACGCTCAAAGCCGCCGCACCTAGCCGCCAAAGCTACAGCCCAAACCACCAACTCAATCGAGTCACCTACCGCAGAGGGGATAAGCACGCAACCGAGCGCCTACCCGCCACCACAAGGGTCGTGAACAAACGTCACCGTCAACGGTACCACCCACACACACACGTACACACACAAACCGCGTCTCATCTACACTCTATCTAGCACTGCTTATAAGCAGCAGTTGCGAGCTGACAAGACTTGACTAAGCAGGTTGCTGAACCTTAATGCGCCCGCCCTGCACGGCTAGCAGGGGGTGCGCTGTGCCTACCTCCCTCCACCCCTTCCTGGGCACCCCTAATCTTGCGAAGTCCTGCAGCCGCCTCCAAAACCCTGTCACCGCTTCCGCTTTAGCGATTTCTACCGGCTCAGTCTCCATACCCTCTGGGGGCCCTGCGTTGGTAACTGCCCTCAACCTCGTCCGGGCGCGTTCCATGGCCGAGAGGGCGGCTATTACCACCACGTCCCACACTGCTTGCTGCACTCCGTGAGGCGGTTCTGCTAGCCATAGCTGCTGCCGAGTGATGGTGTTCGCCATCGCCGCGTTAATCTGCTCCAGCACTGCCTGCGCCACGGGACACTCCCAGAAGTGATGTGCTCGCGGCGAGCAGGGTGCGCCGTGCGTTCCTCCGTGGGCGCCGCATCCACACGCTTCCTGCTGCTGGGCTCCACTGACGTGGCTGTTTCCAGCCAACGGTACTCCATCCACTGCCAGTCGCCACAGGACCTCCACGTGTTCCCGTTCCCACCGTATGTGCCACATCCTGCTCAGCATGGCGCGCACAGGGTTCGTGCCTGTAGGCGTGGTCGCAGTTGTCACCGCTGCGTTTGTCGTGGTGGCTGCTGCCTCGCCTCTGGCTTCCCTGGCGAAGTCCGCGTGTAGCTGGGTCCGCCGCTGTTCGATTGGTCGCATTAGCATCGCCGTGGCCTGGCTGACTGTTAAGCGCTGGAGCCTTATGGGCATCAGCAAGCCCCTGCGCCAGCCTAGCCTGCCTACTATCTGAGCCCGCACTGCCTCCGTCGTCTGCGCCGGCGGCTGACCTCCAGCGCTGAGTTGCTGCTCCACTTGCTCCGCCGCTGCTCGCCATTCTGGGCTGATGTCTGCAAGTAGCAGCTGGATAGCCTGCAGCGTCGGGCTCCTTCTGAAGCCTTCCGGCGCTGTGGGGGAGAGATGCTGACTGACCCACTGCCGCCATTCCTCCGTGTCGGCTGGCGGTGTCCCTGCTGCCACCAGGGCCCCCAATCTCACAGCGTCCCCCACTGTCTTGAGGGCGTGGCACGTGCTGAGACGCACGTGGCGCTGTTCCATACCTGGTCTCGGTGGTGCTGGGGGCTCGGCTCCCTCCGGGCTGAAGTCGGGATCCGCGCTATTCTCTTCTGCTTCCGCTGCCCGTTGGTTATTGGGCAGCAACGCGTTGGCCCAGAGCGGTGCCGCCCAGCACCAGTCTCCTGCTGCCATCGGCTGCTCCTCCACGTCTTCCAGTGGTGGCAAGTAGCCTAGTGCTGTGATGAAACGTGCCATGTCTGTGGGCAGGCCATGGGCTGGCCCTGGTCGGCTGTCTGCGTCCGCGCTGAGGGTGGTGACGGACGCCAGGCTGAGGTGCGGGTGATGCCTTTGAAGGTAGCACGTCACGACTTGCTCCCAGGGGTGACGTGCTGGCTCAGCCTGTGCTGCTGCGCTAGCCAGACGTGCTGCCCATCTCGCGTTGCGAGCCCTCAGGTGCAGGGTCAGCGGCAGTAGCCCAAAGCCTCCTGTACGCGGGTGGCCGTACAGTAGTGTCCGCGGGACTCCTGTCATGCGCTGGGTTGGGTGGTTAGGGTCCGTACGGCGGTCCACGACTCCCGCCGCTGCCCGCTCCAGCAGTTCCACGGTATCATCTCCCGGCATGCCCGCGTGCTCCATGTGCCACGTCACGGTTTGCAGGGCATACCCTGACGTGGACGCCGCCCTCCCAAAAGTGCTCAGCGGCAGGCGGGATATGCATCCCATCCGCCGCTTAGCCTCCTTGAGCCGGGCCGCCCAATCCGGTTGAGCGGGTTGAGGGCTGTTGTCCACCGGCACGTTAAGTGCTACTGCCACCGTCACCAGGGCCGGTTGCTGCAGCTGTGTCGGCGCGGTTGCTGTTGGGGGCTGTGGTGGCTGCTGGGCGTTGTGGTGTTGCGTCTGGGCGTTGGGCTGGTCTGCTGTGTCTGCGCCTACCTTCAGCAGCTGCACCTTGTCCAGGTTTAACCGCTGTCCTGACGCTGACGCAAAGACGTCCATTGCTGTGAGAAAGGGCCCCAGTGCTGCCATGCTGTCAAGCAGGACCTGGCAGTCATCTGCAAACTGCACCGCCGTGGTGACGTCTGCGCTGTTCAGGTCCAGTCTGATCCCAATGCCCTGGCTTCGCAGCCAGCATAGCAGCGCTTGGGCCACGAATAGGTACAGCACCGGTGCCAGGGGGCAGCCTTGCCGTACGCCCAACTCCATGCTCACGGGACGGGATAGGCTGCCGTTGACTAGCGCCTGGGCGACTGTGGATGACAGAAGCAGGGAGACCCACCCCCGGAGCTTGGGCCCTGCGCCCAAGTGTTCCATCGCCTGCAGCAGGAAGCTGCGGTCCACCGTGTCGTACGCCTTGGCGAAGTCCAGGAAGGCAATGACCGCTGAACGGCCCTGCTGCTTCAGGAGATGAGGGATGTGGCGGAGCGTGTGGATGTTGTAGCCTATCAGTCTGCCGCTGAGGAAGGCTGTCTGCTCCACGTCAATCACCCGGCCAAGTTCATTCCCCAGCCGTGTGGCTAGTATCTTCGCCAGCATGCGGTAGTCGGAGTTGAGTAGGGTGATGGGTCGGTAGTTTCCGGCTAGCTTCGGGTCCCCCTTCTTGTACAGCACCGTGATGATGCCATCCGTGAATCGTGGCGGCATGACTCCGGATTCACCGATTGCCGAGTATAGCGCCGCTAGCAAGGGAGACAGTCTGGTGCGCCCCACCTTGTACACGTCCGCTGGTAGCCCGTCCCATCCTGGGGCTTTGCCAGGTGGCGTTCGCTTGAGCGCCGCCGCCACTTCAGCTGGGGATACTGCGGAATTTCCCACGATATCATCTGCTTCTGGGGCCAGGCGGCGGGGATGGGCGTCCAGGGCGCTGAGAACTCGGGATAAGGGATCCGCATCGGGTAGCGGCGTGGGTGGTGGTGGCGTTGGCTTGCGCGAGACGTCACGCCAGTACTCTGCCACTACTTGAGCGACCGCCGCAGGTGTCGTGACCAGCGTGTGCGGCTGGCTGGGCAGCCGCAATGCTGTGGGTCCGTTGTTGTTGCTGCGCCCGGGGTGGATGAGTGCGGTAAGGTTACCGTTGGGCCGCTCGCCTGACCGGATGAAGGCTTGCCTTGCTGCCAGGTAGGCCGGCTTTGCCTCAGCCCTCATAGCAGCCGCCAGCTCCGCCTCCGCATCTACCGCTGTTGCCAGGCGACTGGTGTTGCCTGGCGCCGCTGCCAGCGCCGCTGTCGCCTCCGCCGCTGCCGTTCGCAGTTGCTGTACCGTGGCCCCAGGACGCCGGCGCCGCATCTGCGCTTCCCTGTTCAGTCCGGCTAGCTCTGCTGTCATGCGCCGCTTGAACCCAGGCCACCACTGGATGAGAGCTTGTGGGTGTTGGTCGGGCCCTACCGGTGCTGCTGCTGTTGCCAGCTGTAGCCAGCTTGTGAACCGGTCTTTCAAATCCTCATGCGCAGTGAAGTGGGTCCGCGTCCGGCGTGGAGCATCGCTGCGCCGACGGGGGGCGATGGGCTGCAGGTGCAGGACTGGGATTCGGTGGTCTGACGGTGAACCGGTGGCGATGAAGGCCCGCTGGGTTGCTGGGAGGGCATTGGAGGGGATGTAGATTCGGTCCAGCCTTGCCCCGCCCCGTGTATCCCCGGCGCCACGGTAAAGGTACGTGTACTCCCTCCTTGCAGCGTGCAGAGCTCGGAAGCTGTCTACAAGCTGAGCTGGCGCCGTCGAGTCTCTGAGTTGCTGTGTAAGGACTGCATCCAGGGGCCTGGGCCCCGACGCGTCCAGGCTGGGGTTTTCCACAAAGTTGAAGTCGCCCGCCAGGATAAGCGTGCTGCCTGCTGCTGTAGCATCCGCCGCCACAGCGTGTATCCCCTGGCTCAACACTGCCGTGCGAATTGTGTCCGCGTCCGCACGCGCGCGTTGGGGTAGATACGTGCCGGTCACCCAAAGTTTGTGCCCACACCAGTCAAGACTGCACGAGGCCATCCACCCTTCTGGCACGTCCTCCGGCACCTGCAGGGCAGTTGTCGCCAGACTGGTGCGCGCCAGGATAGTGACACCTGCTGTGTGCGGGCCCGAGCTCGAGAAGGAGCTAGCCGCTACGGCCCATCCCCGGATGTGCCGCCATGCTGCGGACGCTTGCAGCGCGTGTTCCAGCGCCGCCTGGTCGTCGTGGTTTTCGTGGTGTGTCTCAGTCAACACCACGACATCTAAGTCTAGTTCGGCCCAACTCTGGACTGCTGCTTCCAGTTTGCGTCTGGCTGCCGCCGTCGATAGACGTAGCCCTGCCACGTTGTGTGTGGCTACCCTCAGCGGCTGGGGTCTGCCGCCCCGGCCGCCGGGTGTTTGCTGCTGTTGGGGCATTCTAGTCGTCCAGCAGGTTTGCCGGGAGCAATACAGCTGCAGGGTGGTCCGCTGCTGGGCTGCAAGGCGACATGAGCTGGAAGGGTGGGGGCGGTGAGGCCGTGTCCTGCTGCGTGCCGGGTTTGTTGCCGCGTGTGTGGCTGCGGGAGCTGGCCCGGCTGCTGCCGCCCGCGTTCACCCGAGTGGTGGCGCCGCAGTTCCAGTGCCGGCGTGCCTGGAACTCCTGATCAGTCTCCAGGCCCCCTGTGAGCTGCTTGAAGCGCCAGTCACCGCCAGTCTCCGGGTGCGGTGTGCTCATCAGCTGTTGGATGCTGCCTAGCCGCTCATCGAACTCCTCCTGGCTCTCGCCTGAGCGCATAGGCCAGGCATATCTGCCGCCTAGGCTGCGACCACGGCTGCGGCTGCGGCTGCGGCTGATGCTGGTGTGCCGTTTGGGTGAGCGCTCCGCCGATGGCGGCTTGTCCTCATCGCGTGAGCGCACCCTGCCGCGGTCGATGGGGGTAGCTAGGTTGCTGTGGGATAGGAGCGCTGGGCCCACCGGGGGCGGTCTTGGGTCCCGTGGTGCCTGTCCCATTCGTGTAGGGGCACCGAGAATGGGGTGCTGGCTCATCACCGCCTGCGTCTGGGTTGCGGTTGGTGCCTGGGCCCCCGACTGGCGCGGTGGTGCTGGCGCCTTCGCCGTTGCTGCTGTTGCTGGCGCCGTCGGCGGCTGGCCCTGTCCCGATTGGGGCTGTTGCTGACCCGCCGGCGCCAGCGCCGTCACCGTGTGCTGCGGGGGCAAAGGCGGTGGTGGCAGCGGTGGAGGTGGTGGAGGTGGTGGCGGCGGCGGCGCGGCCGCGGCCGTGGCTGTAGCTGCTGTCGTCGTCAGCGGCTGGCCCTGTCCCGATTGGGGCTGTTGCTGACCCGCCGGCGCCGGCGCCGTCACCGTGTGCTGCGGGGGCACAGGCGGTGGTGGCGGCGGTGGCGGCGGTGGCGGCGGTGGAGGTGGTGGCGGCGGCGGCGGCGGCGCGGCCGCGGCCGTGGCTGTAGCTGTTGTCGCCGTCAGCGGCTGGCCCTGTCCCGATTGGGGCTGTTGCTGACCCGCCGGCGCCGGCGCCGTCACCGTGTGCTGTGGGGGCACAGGCGGTAGGGGCGGCTGCGGCGGTGGAGGTGGTGGCGGTGGCGGCGCGGCCGCGGCCGTGGCTGTAGCTGCTGCCGGCTGGGTTTGGCCCTGCCCTGCTTTGGGCTGCTGCTGGCCCGCCGGCCCCGCTGCTGTGGCAGTTCCGCCTTGTTCGCTGTTCGCTGCTGCCGCCGCCGCGGTCTTTCCCGGCCGGCTGTAGTGTTCCGTCGCCGGCTGCTGCGCCGTGCTCATGCTGGCCAGCGCCCATAAGCGCCAGTGTCGGACCTGCTTGCGGTTCTCCACCAGGATCTGCTCGTGGCGTGGCGCGGGGCTCTGGATTGTGTACTCGTACGGCTCGGGCAGGACAATTCGGGCCTGCACCTCCGCGCCTGCGATGTCGGGCTGATTCTGGGGCCCGTGGCACATCTGCCCTGGGAGTTTTGTATCAAGGCCGGCTCCTAACAGGTTCGGGGCGTTTCGGGGTGACCACACACGGGGGGCACGCCATGCAGGGAGGGGGGGCCAAACGGCACACGCTAGGTACTATAGCAGTGTAGTGTAATCCAGGCTGGAATTCTGCACAGCGCCTCTCGACATACTCCTTTATTTTCAAGGTTATGGATGGATAGTTACAATGGCGGACTGCGCTGTGTGCGGACTGTCTGAAAAGACAGTGCGCGCTCGGGCCTCTCATAGGCATTCTCGGCTTTCTACCGCGTCTTACCGCATGAAAATGACTAGCGGAAATGTGAACATGAGGAGCCGGAGACACAGACACAGACAGGAACTCAGCTCCCCTGGACCTTCTCTATGCGGGGCCAGAGCGTGCTTGTGCCGCGACGTGTACCCTTACCGCCTCAGGAGGACGCCACCGCGAGCCTGCCCCTGGCGGAGGATGACCTAGACCTGAGCAGCAAGCCGGATTGGCAGCCGCTCTCCTCAGCCATGCTGCCGCACAAGGCGGGCGTGTACTGGCTGGGGCTGCGGCAGGGCAGCAAGGTGACGGCGCTGTACCACGGCATGGCCAGCTACTTAGATGAGCGGATAGGGGGCCATCGGAAGGCACTGGAGGGGCGGGGCACCGATGTGCCGGCGGTGCACTGGGGCATAGTGCTGGCAGCGGTGGTAGGCACTGTGGTGGTGCGGTGGGAGGAGACGGGGCGGTACCAGACTGCGGAGGCCCGCGAGCTGCGCAGCCGCAACTATGCGTTGAACAGCGCCAAGAACGAGGGGTACCGCGTGAAGGCGGGCCTGCTGGCCGTGGGCATCAGCACAACCGAGGTGGACGCCATCTGGGTGAAGTAGGGTAGGGGGTTACGCCAAGGAGCTACCAGACCAACCTCTCGACATACTCCTCTAGGGGCCTACTAGGTCAGAAGTCTGGATTTTCTGACATACATGCAAGCCGGCATTGGCAGCCGTCCGTGCGTGCGTGCGTGCGTGCGTGCGTGCGTGCGTGCGTGCGTGCGTGCGTGCGTGCGTGCGTGGCTGCGTCGGCAAAAAGTATCATACTGGCATAAACTGCGACTGCCACGTATTAGTATTTGCTATTGTCTATTGCATGTAAATAGGTGGCAGGGAAAATTCGGGCGGAGCGAGAAGTGCCTTTGCGCGTCCATGGGCATCTTGACTTTCGGCTGGGGCGAGCATAGCAGCCCGGCAGACTAACAATCTATTCAAATATGCGCACAGCAACCCAATAACGACTACTGACCTATCAAAAAACCAAACACCTTCTACCCAGCTAACCCAGAGCTGCTTCTCGTTGGGGGTGTGGGGCTTGGCCCCTCACCCCTGGCAAAATGACAATTAGGTCCAGCACCAGGAAGGTGCCACTGCGCAGCGTGTGCCATGACGAAGCCACGCTCGCAGCCATAAATTTCGTTGTAGAGCAAGTCGCAACGCCATTCCGCGTGCGGCTACTAGACTTCCTGCGGCACTTTGCCATATGCCGAACGGATCCCACGTTCCGCTGCGAGGCCTGCGACAGGGAGTGGCGGCAGGAATGCGGAATGGCGACGCGTCGCTCTGGATGTAAGTTGCTGCAACTCTTGGGCAGTGCTGAACCCACTTCTGATGGGCTCTTTGCACAGTGCGCCAGCAGGAGGTGGGGCCCCAGCGGCAGGAGGAGTTCAACCGGCGCATGCCTACCATCACCATCAACTTCCTGCAGAAGGCCCTGTCCCTGCTCACTACGTCGAAGCAGCCGCGAACACGCCATGGCCTTCTGGACCACTTCTATCACGCCCACTTCGAGCCTCTATTGAGCGAGGACCTCGGCGGGCCGGTTGTGGACACAACTGCGCACCACCAGGTGCGAGCAGTCGGCTCGTTAATGTAACACGGGCCTGCCGGACTTAGGCAGGGTTCGTGTCGGCAAGCTTTGTACGCTAAGCGACGCGTCCGCTGGTATCACGCTGGTATCACGCATGGGCCGCGATAGAGGCCAAAACCTACGAAATATGCGCACCTGGTGGTGTACGTGGACGAGTACTTCACCAGCCAGGTAAAGTGTGAGCTGAGCGAATTTAATGCTGCGGACTTGAGGCAAACACACGTTCACGCTTGACTGCAGGTGTGTGCGAAGTGTGGGCGGCGCTTGCTCGACAATGGGCAGCGCTGCCTGCAAACGGTGATACCGTTCGGTGGTTCGCGCGCCCGCGACGTCCAAGTGTGCCAACACTGCGGGACTGTGTGGGTAGGTCGTGTAGAAACACTGTAGAAAATACCGCGTGCCAGGACAAAGGGCTTCTTGGGTTCAATAGTCTCGACCTTGACCATGACTGTCACTGACTTTGCTATGACTGCTGCACCAACCTCAGGGGCGCGACGCCAACTCGGCAACAAACATGCGCCACGCTCTAATTGAGATGCTGCTGGGTAACACCAGGCCTGCTGCATTGCGCCGTGGTGGCGGCGGCGGCGGCCCTGGGCCCGGTGATGGAGGTGGCGGTGGTGGCCCAGGGCCTGGTGATGGTAGCGGCGGTGGTGGTGGCGGCGGCCACGGCCCTCAGCCCACCAACAGCTGCCATGGGCTCGGTAGCTGCAGCGCGCATGTGTGTCGCGGAGGGGGCGGGGAGGGCCACGTGGAGGAGGAGGGCGCAACGTCGCCTAGAAAGCGGCGCCGGCGCACAGGTTGAGGCCTGCCAGAGTCTAATTAGTAACGTCTATGCGAGCATGGCGTGTGCGGTTTAGGTGGACTAGCGGGACGTTACTGCTGGACGTAATTTGGTGGGCGGTGCCTGGTCAAACCGACCCCGGCTATGTCCGGGAGATGAGGTAGTTTCGAAACCTTCGGCCTCAGACGGTGGATGTGGTGCGGGATCAGCCCGCTTTTCCCGTGCTTCACGGGGACCACCTCCCTTGTCTGACATACATGTAGACCGTTGCGGGGGTTAGGGCGGTTTTAGGGGGGGTCACCCGGTTTTGTGCAGCTGGTTTCATGCACTCGCTTGCTATACATTCATAAACAAATATAATGCATGTAAGACGATGTCTTAGCACCGCCAGCCCAGTTTGGGGCCATTCCGATGCTGTGTCGTGAGTATTTGTGGTGTCTTAGTCATGCGCTCAGTCCTCATTTGTTCCAAGTCGTTGCCGCGTATCTGCTGGCCTGCAGATCTGCAGCCCTACCAGTGCTATATCATGCATATGGGATGTAGGGACAGGTTGGGGTGTCGGGAAAGCAATGGTACAGCGTGGGAGTGCGGACAGTGTCTTGGGCAGTGCGGCGCCGGTCACCGCCTGCAGAGGGATGCAGAAGCATGCCTGGTCGCCAGGACCCCGGGCACAGGATCTCGCTGCGAGAACGCGCGCTCTCTGCGCTGCATAGCTGGATGTCTGGCGGAGGCAGCGGGATAGCTGGGGTGGGGGCACTCGGGGGAGCGGGATTGGGCGAGTGGGGGCACCCCCGACAGCGGGATTCGGCGAGTGGGGGCACCCTAGAAAGCGGGATTGGGCGAGTGTGGGCACCCCCGCCAGCGGGATTTGGCGAGTGGGGACACCGGAAGCTGCACGGATGCCGATATGGGGTTCCGCCGAGCAGCGGGGGAACCGATACATGGCCGCGCACGCGGCGAGGTTCATCACCATGGCCACGGCACCACACTCAACATCTACAGCTTGATTGAGACACACCTTTCACTATTCGGTTATAGTTTTGCAGCGCTATGTTGTGTTCTTTATGCACGCAAGCGTAGAAGTCGGAAGCAGGCAGCAACCTTGGTTCCCAGGCATTTTAGTCCGGCAACACTTGGTTAATACACCGGCCAGTGTACTATGGCGTTTGTTACTAGGCAGAAACGTTTGCGCATGTTTGGTGATAGGGAGCCATTGGCTCCTCCCCCAGCCCAACTTGCTATCCTTGACGCGCAGCTGCCACCTATGACTTGTTACAGCAAACTTTAGGCCCTGTGAACCTAAAGCACTAATGGGACCAACTAAAATCGTGAAGGCAAGGCTGAAATGACAAGCCTCCCGTGTATCCCAGCAGGAATCTCCTTCTTAATATTTACATGTGTTATAGAACTGTAATTACATATATAGACCAGGAATGGCAAGCCATGGGGGAACAATTTTCATGGGGCAACAAGCAGCTCGCGACCATGCTGTACCATGGCTTCCACACGCACGCCTAGGTCTTGTCGCATCACTGAATAATTAGGGGAAGAGCGCGGGAAGACAACTGGGCCACGACGGGAGTCGGTGACGCCTCGGATGAGAAGCGTGGCGAGGGCGGGGGAGAAGGGGGGAGACGGGCACGCAAGGAGAGGGGCGATAACTACGGCGGGCCCGGCTGCAGGACGTTGCAGCGCAAATCAGGATTTCGTGACGGCAGGTTTGGATGCGGCAGCGGCAGGTCAGGATGCGCCGAGGGGCACGTCAGGATGCGGCGAAGGGACGGTCAGGATTCGGAGACGGCAGAGCGGGATGCGGCGGGGGCATGTCGGGTTTGGACGAGGAGAGGTCGGCGCTGCCTCGGCGACATGCCCACTATCTCTGCGCGGCATGCAGGGATATCGCGAGGCCTTAAGATGCGTGCCCGGGGGGCACCCCCGGGATGTCCGCCTCGTCGCGGTTCTGCATCCCTCCGCCGCCTGCTTGGCGTGCCCCCAAAATCGACCCCTTCACAAGGCCCCCGGAATGGCCCCTGTGACACTAGTTTATTATGTTAATGGTGTATAGTAGCTATCTTCATGCTTGGGCTCGGCGCAAAAGGCCTGGCAGCGCTCGGCAACGCAAATGTCGAGCATCCTGGCTTGTGAGCTCGCCCCGGATTGGTTGCATCCCCGTAAGTTTTGGATAGCTATATCTACACGTATGAAGGCTAGTGGATGGCTCCGGCATCAAGAATGGAGCGTTCCGTGAGCCTTGGTTTCATGAGGACAGGTACCACCAGCTTTCGCTCTACAAGACTGCGCAAGCATGATATTTGCCACTAATACTGCAACGGCTCGTCGGCACATCGCATACAGGCAAATCTGCGAGTTATGAGGAAGCATTTCGACATGCTTGGTATCTATTTGCACAATTTGCTGTGTTGTTATTGCATGCACAATACGTGTGGTGTATAAAGCTAGTAGCATTTAAAATGAAGCTGAAAGGTGCTTTGTGCGGGCAGATTGACCTCCTCGGGGTTTTGGGACCCCTCCCCTACCGGCGTGCCCCCATGTGGGGTGACCACGGCAGGTCTGCTCTGGGCGTTTCATGTCAAAGGGTTTACTGACCACGATTTTTGTTGATACTCTTCATACTTGTTCACTGCACCGAGCAAGCTTCTCAAGGCCTCTTGAACCTTCGCTGGATTGCACAAGCTTGCCGAGTCTCTTGATTTATACAACGGGCACTTGCGACTCCTCTACATCTTGCTTTGGGCCTAGCAAATACTTAAAAATGACGTTCCGAAGCCGCCTTGGCAAGGAGATGCTTCGCGGACAGCCCTAACTCGGCAGAGCGGAGATGAACTCTCAATTGCTTCTGGTAAGTCAATTTATCTTGCAAGAAATGCAAGTAATAGGTCCGGGCCTCTCCAAAGCTGTTCCCGCGCTCGGTTCCTCGGTTGCGCTTTCCAGGACCTGCAGGCAGCGCTCGGCGCAGCGCTCAGCTCCGGCAGCCAGAACTCTACCCCAGCGAGCCAGAGCAATGACCCGCTCGTCGTTAAGTTACGAAATGGCGTGGGCATGCTGCTCGATGCTTGCGCGGAAGCGAGCAGGAACAGCACAGGTGCGATGAGTGTGTTTGCAGTGGCGCTACGTGGTCTGTAAAGCCGCTGAGTCTCAGGCTGGTTCTTGGAAGCACAAAGCAGGCGGCTGCGCATATCACGCACAGCATAGCGGCGCCACCCCCTAACCATTTCCCCGCACCCGGCGTCTCGACCACACACAGCAGCTGCTGGCGTAGAGCAGGATGTGGTGACGGTGCTGTCGGTGGCAGAGTTTGTGGTGGAGCGGCTCCCCATGGTGTTCTGCAGGCCGGACAGCCTGGAGGTCGGCCCGGTGCGCAGCCTACTGGGGCTGCTGCTGGCGGGCGCGAGCCGCTTCCGGTGAGGCCTGCTGTATTGCATGAGTTATTAGAGGCGAATGCGTGATCACTGCATGCAGCTATGGCGGCGTGGACTGCATTAATGCCATGTGCATCATGCTGCGAAAGTCCTGGCGGAACAGCCATTGTTCGCTTGTTGCTGTACGCCCTTAATAGAAAACAAGCGCGGGCTAATACGCAATTCGATTGGCCTCCGGTCGTCTGCAGGTCGCTGGTGGAGCGGATGGTGTCGCTGCTGCTGCGCATGTTGCACCTGGCGCCTGCGGGGCTGCGGCGGGCCCTGCTTCTGGACCTGGCGGAGGGAGCCATGGAGCTGCTGATGGGTGGGTGAGGGCCTGGGGCCGTGGGGGCTGCTGACAGGCAAGGTCTAGAGCGTGGGGCAAGGATAGAGGAGGACGCGAAAGCACAGGAGCGCGTGGTTGATTTGGCTCTTGTACTTTAATCTTTATGCAGCAGCTATCGCTTCAGGTGACACAGTTTGTGCGGTGCCCTGTTGCTGCAGATGCGGAGCAGCAGCTGGTGGTTCAGGCGCTGGACCAGCAGGCCTTATGCTGTGACACCAACCCATTCTCCGCCACCACCACCGCCACCAACATTAACGGTGATAGTAGTACAGTCAGCCTGGGAATGATCTTAACCTTTGAGGCGCTGCTGTTGCGGTGCGGCCCCACTGCCTCGTCTGCTGCTGCTGCTGCTGCTGCTGCGGCGGCGGCTGGTGCGGGTGCGGGTCCGGGTGAGGGCCCCGTGGCGACCGCCGGCTGCTGCGTGCTGGAGGTGCAGCTAGACCAATACGACCGGTGCATGGTGAGCAAGATGCTGAATCGGCAGTGTGCAGGGTGTTGTTAATGTGATGTTGACGGGGTGGGTGAAGTTTAGGGTAATAAAGCTTGAAAGATTGCTGAGCCGTTGGTGAGCTATGGGCTTCGTGTGTTCTCAGGCCGCATCGGAGGCGGCGGCGGCGCTGTTGTCTTCGCTGGTAGTGTACCGCTCCGAGCTTGTGGCGCCGCTGGTGCCGCATGCCGTGACCCAGGTACGCGACGTAGGTGGTGCCACGACATGTGCCTCATGCAGCGTAGCCACAGGGCTAGCCACGTACCGAAAGAGCCTGTGCACAGTAGCGAGGCTGCAATCCTTCCCATTGCATGAGCACCCGACTACTCGCCTTTCTTCCCGCGCAGGTTCTGTTGCAGCTCATCGTGGCTGCCACCCAGTCGCCCAGCACCCAGACGCAGCTGGTGCTGTGTACCGCTCGCATTGCGGCGGCTAGCGAAGGGACAGGCTTTTGCGAGGGGCTGCTGCAAGTGGCGCTCACGCTGCTGGAGGTGGGGACAATGAGATGTGGCTGCGATGTGCCTGTCACTGGGTAGGTGCCCCTAGTCCTTCAGCGCGATCAGCGTGGTGCCTCATTGCTGAACCGGCTTGCGTGACCGCAGGCCTGGACGACCGGCGTCATTGCGCTGCCTGAAGGGGGCAGCCCAGCCCCAACGTCTGCCGGTACGGGCGAGGAGCCGCAGGCGGCCGGCACCATGGCGGCTGCGTCATGGCACGCGGCCGTGAGCGGTGCCATGCAGTTCTGCTGCGCTGCTCTGGAGCACAGGGGCACTGTGGCGCTTTATGCGGACCGGTAAGCGCACTGGTCTTGAGCCCTGAAATATGTGGGGTGTTTGTTCGTCAAGTAGCGTGTTGCCGTTTTGCACGCCTACCGCCTGTCGTATGCCTTGTTGTCCCCATTCGCACCCTGTACCTTGCAGGCTGCTCCAGCTCTGTCTGCGGCACTGTGCAGCTGCTGCTAGTGCTGCTGCTCCTGCGGCGGGCGGTCCGCCCTACTCGCCAACCTCACCCTACTCGCCGTACCTGGTCAACCTGCTGGCGGTGCTGGAGGACTGCCCACACCTCATGCCCGTGGCGGTGCGGGACGGGCTTATGGAGGTGCTGCTGAGGCTGCCGCCGCACCCACTGCAGCTGGCGACCGCTGGCAAGCCAGCGGTCAGAGCGCCGACACCTCACACGCAGCCAGCGGCCGCTGCCGAAGCGCTGCGGTTGCGGTGTGCGCAATGGCTTGCGGAGCCACAAGTGACCGCCGCTATCGTGGACTGCGTGGCAGTCGCGCTGGGGCTGCCAGCAGGTGGTGTAATTCCCAAGACACACGTGCAGTCTGGGGTCATGAGCAGCAGCAGAGACGCTCAGCAGGTAGACTCGGACACGCGTGTCGCGCCGAAGCCGGGTCGGGCTGACATGCCGGGTTTGGAGCGCACGCTGTCTGCGGACGCCGACCAGGCGACGCTGCCCATCAAGGACGAGGGTACGGAGCGCCCCACAAAGCGGCTGCGGCGCACAGGCGCCATCGGCGGCAAGCAGCAGGCGTCTCAAGCGGCGGGTGGCAAATGTAAGACTCTTAGACATGTAAATCATACTGTTACGCTTACCTAAGCTGCTCGCCGCTCGCAATCGCTGACGCGGACTCATGCAGCATTCAAAACACCCTTGGGACCATGTGTTCATTAGAGCTCAGCGACACCCCCACCCTCGCCCGTGCCACGTCGCCTGCAGACGGCAATTTGCAAGATATGTTTGCCAGCCAGGCAGCCATCAAGCAGCGCGCGCTGGCCGAGGCCCGCACCGCACGGGATGGCGGCACGCAGCTGGCCGCGCCCGCAGCGGGCGCGGAGGCAGCAGGCGGGGGCAGCAGCGGAGACGGACGGGTGGCTGTGGGGAACGCTCGCAACCCGCCGGCTCCCGGCACGGCCCGTGGCCCGGCCGGCCGGGCTCTTACAGCAGCGGCTACTGTGGTGGTTCAGCTGATGTCTGCGCCGGCCACCAACCCTACGCCGTCGCCACCACCGCTGCCCCTATCCCTGGCCCGCCGCCAGCTGCTGCAGTCCCAGCTGGAGCTGCTGGGGCGGGCGCTGGCGGAGCTACTGCCGCTGGCAGGCCCCGAGCTGCTGCTGCTGGCCGTGCGGTCGCTCACTGAGCTGGTGCGCCAGGCGTGCGGTGCGCCAGGGCGCGCAGCCGGCAGTGCGTCCGAAGCTGCAGCTCCCGTGTGCGACGCCGCGGCGCTGACGGAACCGGGCCTGCAGGCAGCTGTGTACCGCACCACGTGTGTGCTGGTGCTGGCGGTGCTACGAGCTCTGCCGGAGCTGGACGTGGACCTGAGCAACACGGCGGGCGTAACAGCAGGGGTAGCGGCAGGGACAGCGGGAGGTTCTGGGACAGGCGGAGGCGGGCCGAGAAGGGGTGCGACCGTTGGGGCGGACGGAGCTTGGGCGGCCGCCTGGGGCTCCGGTGTGCAGTCGCTGGTTGATACGGCGCTGGTGAGTGATCTGTTTAGGCGGGGAGCAAATGCGGGAGATTAGGCCGACATGCACGGCTCGCTATCTGTTGCTTGTTTGCAACGTGTCTGCTGGCACGTCTTTGACATGCTTGAATTTCTGTTGTATACAGGCCCTTGTGAATCCGTCACCAGAAGCCATGTGTGTGGACCCAGAGAGCCAGTCTGCAGAGGGTGCAGCAGCCACGACCGCGGCACTGGTCCTCCTGCGAACCTCGCTGTGCACCGCTGGCTACAGCCTGGCAGTTTCAGCCCTGCCTTCCGCCTGCCATCCCGCGTCGCGCAGCGAGGGCCTCCTGGTTGCATGGTCTGGCCAGTGCACAGCGCTGGAGAAAAGCCTCAAGCGCTTCTTCAGCGCTACGGGGGTCCAGGGGGATGCCGGGCTTGCCATTGCGGATTCCCTGGGCAGCAAGCGGGCCGACGCGTCCCAGATGTCTTCAGCCGGAGATGGGCGGCGCTTTTTGACAGGAGTGCTGGGAGCCTTGGGGCGGAACCTGGTAGGTATCATCTTAAAACCATCATGCCACAGCGTGTCTCACGCTCAAACACGTTCATCCGGAGAGGCAACTGCTCACACGCGCTGCGCAATCGTGCCACACAGGTCATAAACCTGCTGCCGGTGGGTATGCTGTTGCCGTTCATGGACTTTACGGACCAATCGAGTACGGACCGGCATGTGGCCTTAAGTGCAATCAGGTGCGCCACAATTGCATGCCGGCGTACTGTTCCTGGCAGCTACGCACCCATCCATGGTTCAACCATCTTGCCACCCGGTGTCCGCTGCTGCAGGATGGGCGGACCTGATGGCATCGCCGCGACCATGCTTGACGAGTTTGCGAGGGCGGTGCAGTGTGCTCGCTCGGGGCAGGCGAGTATCAAGGTCCTGGAGGCCCCAGGGCTCGGCGCGGTGGCGGCCCTGGTCGGCGGCCTGCAGGCGGCTGCGGAGCTGCTGGCGGCTAAGCAGGTCTCGCAACTGGCACGTGCCTCTCTCAAGGTGAACATGCGCTCGGCGTCCTCTCCTGGCTTTCATCCTCTTGTTCAGAACTAAAGATTCCTGCGTGGGGTTTCCCTTATGCAGGCTGTGGTCCTGGGCTTGAGGCAGCTGCTGGTAAGCCTGCGCCAAGTGGCCCGGGAGCTGGCGCTGCATTCAGGCGGAAGTGGTCCAGAACTGCAGCCTGGCGCTCGAGCGGCCGCCGCGGCTTTGTTAGCCGCTGCGGCCAGTCTACCGCATCTGCCGGAACAACTGTGGCTGGGGCTGGCTGCGGATACACTGCCGCACGCGGACAGCTCAGGAGGCGGGGTAGACGACGAGCCTTGCGGCAGCACCCAGTCGGCTTGGCCGCTTCTAAATCGATTTGCAAAGCTGGTGGAGCCCTGGCTGGGGCAGGCAGGCGGGGAGGGGCCCGGCAGCATCAGCCGCGCACCTGCCATTGCGCAAGTGCAGGTGCTGACGGCGCTGCGGGTGAGTGGGCTTGGGCCTCTGGTGGACCACAGGCGAGAAATTATAAAGGTTAGACGCCCCCTGGAGTCGCAAGCGCCGCAAGAGTGATGTCGAGCGCAGGGTGACGGAAGAGCGCGCCTACCTGCAACATTGTACACGGGCAAAGGTACACATGCGGATATCCTCTTCGGCTCTGTTGCGCAGGACGTGGTGCATGTGTGTCCGGCCAGCAGCGCCGCCAAAGCCAACGCGACATTCGCCCAGGCAGTCTTCGCGGCCCTCAAGTCGCAGCACGGTATTGTTCGGGCAGCGGGCACCTCCCTCCTTCGGGTGTGCTTGCGGTCCGGCGCGTCAGCTGACATCTTCAAGGCCCCAGCAGGTGCGTTAACGCATGAGGATGCGGGGACCGCAAATGCGACGTTGAGTATCTATGCGTCCTTGATTGGTGTTATGATTTGGCACCAAGTTGTACACGCGCTTGCCTAGCTCCACGTACAAACGTTATTTGAAGGCAGCCATTCGCCGTATGGGCCCGCGCAGGCTCCACTGCCAACCGGGCCGTGCGGGAGGTGCTGTCCCGGCTGCACGCGCTGATGGGCGACCTGCGGCCTGACGCCGGCGCCGTGGTGCGCTGCAGCCTGCTGTTTTCGGCGGTGGGGCTGCTGGCGGACCAGGGCGAGGGCGAGGCGGGCCTGCCCGGGCTGACGTGGCGGGACTGCGCGCCGCAGCTGCTGCTCATGGTGCTGGGCTGCCTGGGCGCCGAGGACCAGCAGGTGGGGGAGTGAGGGAGGGACCGGAGGGTGGCTGGCCCGCTTACACGCACCGCAGACAGCCGTGATCAGTGACTCTACATGCGCCGTGTGTTATCCGCGCCACGTATGTGCAGGTGCGGGCTGCAGCGTCCTGCGCGCTGGGCGTCCTGACCGCAGCTCTGGACCAGTCGGCACAGCAGCTGCTGCTGGAGGGGTCGCACGCCACCATGGTGCTCAACACGCTGGGCGGCTCGGTGGGTAGCCGGCTGGTGGTTGTGGTGGCTTTGATGACTTGGCGAGGGATGCATTCCACACGTTGGTGAGGGTCCAGCTGCAGCAGCCAAAAAATCTTCCGTCATGCGCATTGCAGGTGCTCACGTCACCACGCCTGCTGCCGGAGCTGTGCCGCCTGCTGAACGCCACAGATGCGCAGCTGGTTCGCGCCATCGTGCCGCACGCCATCGGGCCGCTGTGCTGCTCCAATCGCCTGGACGAGCTGCGGGTGCGCGTGGTGTCTTGCCAGCCCGCTTGTAGACACAGAGCGCACTCAAAGCCTCGCACCACGGGCATGCTTGGCCTCCTCTAATCCCAAGTATAGCGTAGCATTTGTATTTGCATGGCTTGGACTGTCTACCACCTTGCTCCTCCCCATTGTCCTGCGCCGCACAGGAGCTGGCCCGGCGCCTGGACCTGCCCCCTGCGGAGCTGTTCACGCTGCACGCGCACCACGCCTACGCCTATGCCTTCTGGAAGGAGCCGGCGGCCTTCGACGCTTTCATGGAGCGGGTGGAGCGCGAGGTGCTGGAGCGCGGACACGGCGATGTGGTGGGGCGCATCAGCATGGCGCGAATGCTCACCAAGCAGGTGGGGTCGGGGCTAGACGCGGTGCAGGAACGTAGACCGGGAAGCAGGTTGAACGGTCCTCTGCAAGACGTTGTGACACTGGCTGGGGCGCGAATGCAAGGAACTATGTGCGGCTTGTGCAACTTAAAACCTTACAGCATTTGCCGCGCTCTTACCTCTTGCCATCAAGCACGGCCATGCTGCGTACACTTCAAGTTCAAGTCCTGCCCTGCCCGGCCCTGCAGACCATCATTATGGCCGGTGAGCCGTCCGACTCGTGGCACGTGACCGGCAGCCTGGAGCCACCCGCCGGGCTGCACGAGCGCATTGAGGTGTTCATGCGTGCCATTGCCGCCGAGTCGCGAGGTGAGCAGCAACCAGCGAGCAAGTGCGCCGTCCCTGCATTTAGATCACCTCGTCTTGTAGCTGCAGCTGCAGCAGTGACCGCGGCGCTGCGACATGGCCTCTGATGTGGTATAGCCACTGCTGCAATTTTTCTCGGTGTGGCCATGTTGTGAGCTGCCATCTAATGCTACTCAAAACCACGCGTGCAAGCAGAAATGGAGACCGATGATTTTGTTCAAGAGCTGCTACTGGGCGAAGTGGCTGCCGGTTTGTTCGAACTGTTCGGCAAGCAGCTGGCCCAGTCGCCCGGGTCAGCCGGTGGGGCCCCCGCCCAAGCTGCAGGCAGCAAGCCGGAGGGCCGAGGGGGTGCGCTGTTGTCACCTCAGCGCGCCCGGCAGCAGCACCACCACCCGCACCACCACCAGTCAGGGCATCAGCACCAGCACACGGTCCAGCAGCAGCAGCAGCAACAGCAGCTGGTGGGCTCGGACGTGCACCACAACCATCGCACACCAACCGTGGAGAGCGTGGACGCCGAGGCGCTGCAGGTGTGTGCGTTGTGGCATGTAGCCTTTTGTTCCCGCGCCTGCCGACAAACATGGCTAGACCAATTAGCTATGTATTTTGCACTCCAGCATATCACTTTTGTCTTCCCTTACCTGGCCGCCAGGCGCTGCGGTCGCTGTGCGTGCTGGTGCTGATGCTGGGCAAGCACCTGCCCGGCCACGTGCCGCCGGTGATGGTGCTGCTGACGGCCGCCGTGAGCCGCGCAATAGCGTCATCCCTGGAGCTGCAGCTGCAGGTAGCTGGGGCTATCATGGGCCACAAAGATAGATCCTTGCAATATATCTGATGTACGCCGTACGTTGACAAAAGCGCTAACTGTTGACACTCTGTCCATCCCGTAGAGCCTTGCCGGGTGGCGTGTGTTCCTCCGGTGCCTGGCAGCCACAGCGCCATCCCTGCTGGAGCGGGTGGCCGTCCAAGTGAGGACTTGGGGCCTGCCTCTGCCTTGGAGCGGAGACTCCAGGTGCCATGCATGCCTTACGGAGTATATGCCGCCCCACGTCTTGATCACAACCTGCTATGGCATGCAGGCCTCGGTGGTGCTGCTGCCGCTGCTCCAGAGCCCGTACGGCGAGGTATCTTCTTCGGCTGCTGGTGTGCTTACCCTGCTGGTGGTAGACAACAAGGAGCACGTGCGCAAGTGAGTCAGCGCACCGCACCGTATCGCAGAGCACCGCCGATGACTGGCCTAGGCCGTCCGTCTCACGAAGCGGTCCCACCTGATCTTTACGTGGTATCCATGTGTGCACAGGGCCTTGAGCCGCATGCCGCCGCTGCCCGCCGAGGTGCCCGGCCTGGAGCAAGTGGCGGCGGTGCTGCAGGAGGAGCTACAACTGGCGGACCGCCGGAAGCGCTTGGCGCAGCTGGCGGACTCGCTGCAGCATGACAGCCTGGAAGTCAGGTAAGGGGAAAACAAGGAGGACAGAACAAATTAAGCCCTCTTGTAGCAGCACATGCAGGGTAGACGGCCTCATCAGTGATTGACTTTCGGTCCCGGCCCTGTCTGCCGCCATTAAACTCTCACGGCCTTGCATGTCGCCTGTGTTGATGCCCCGCGGCCGTGACCTGCAGGCACGTGGCCCTGGGCGAGCTGCGCTTCTTCCTGACCGATCAGCGCGCCTTCATGTGCGAGCTAGTGCAGCGCGGCTGCAGCGGCCGAACCGCAGTGGGCGCAGGCATGTCACCGGAGTCGTCACGAGCGGTGGCGGCGGGTGGTGCCGCGCAAAAGCAGCTGGGCAAGCGGGCGGCGGGCGCGACTGCGGCCAAGGGCCACAGCGGCGCTCAGGGGGCGGTCGCGGACGCTGCGCTACTGGCCCAGCTACTCAGCGCGCTGCTGCGTTGCTGCGAAAACACAGTGCGTACTCGGCTGGGCAAGGACATCCGCATCAGGTGAGGTGGGGGAGGGGTTACGTGACGCCGCACTGGCCCTGGGGCCCGAGCCTTAACCGTGGCATTGGCACTGCACCGGCGGAAGTAATTGACGACATAGTATGTGGTATTCACAGCTTTGAGAGCATGCCGCTTCCTGCCCCCCCCCCCCCCCCCCTTGCGTGCATGCGTGTAACAGGTGTGGCGAGTGCCTGGGCCTGCTGGGGGCCCTGGATCCTGCGCGTGTGGCCGTGGAGCGCAGGGCCCCTCCTGACCTGATGGACCAGGACCCCTCTGACGCCATGGCACTCGAAGCGGCGGCCCCGGCGGGCAGTGGAGCGGGGGCCACAGACAAGGGCAGTGGCGTGGAAGCCAGGCGGGTGGTCGCCAAGAGCGGCGGCGCCAGCGCTGGCGGCGGCGGGCAATACGCACTGGAGGTGGCGTTGGTGGAGAACTTGGTGAGTGGAGTGAGTGGGTGGAGGAAGTTGTGATTGAGGTCATGTTGAAGTGCGGAGCCTACCTGCATGCAGCAGTGCTGCCATGTTTACGTAATTCATGAGCCTGGCTGCCTCTCATCCTGTGCGGCCCGTGCAGGTGCGGGTGATGGAGACCACGGGCGACCTGACCGTCTACCGCTTCACCTCATACGCGTTGCAATGCCTGCTGCAGCACTACACGGGGGGCTCGGGTGACGGTAGCGGCGGCGGCCCAGCGCGCATCACTTCCGGCGCTGCTGGCGCCGGCGGCCGGGCAGGTGCCGCGTCGCCCGAGCCCGAGGGCCTGTACTGGGAAATTCGGTCAGACATCCGGCCCCTGGTTAAACCCTACCTCACCACCAGGTAGCGCTGGCCCCGCATTGCTGCTGCTGCTGCTGCTGCTGCTGCTGCTGCTGCTGCTGCTGCTGCTGCTGCTGCTGCTGCTGCTGCTGCTGCTGCTGCTGCTGCTGCTGCTGCTGCTGCTGCTGCTGCTGCTGCTGCTGCTGCTGCTGCTGCTGCTGCTGCTGCTGCTGCTGCTGCTGCTGCTGCTGCTGCTGCTGCTGCTGCTGCTGCTGCTGCTGCTGCTGCTGCTGCTGCTGCTGCTGCTGCTGTTGCTGCTGCTGCTGTAAGCAGCCACCTTCCCGGACGTGTGCCTCAGATACACGCTGGAGGACGTGGGCCGCGGCGGGCGACCCGAGGTAGACTCCTGGCTGGCGGGCAATCCGCTGTTCAACGCGCCCAAGAGGCCCAGCTACCGGCGCTGGATGACGCTATGGATTCGAGCTATGCTGCGGTGAGGACGGCGCGAGCAGGCAGGGGCAGAAGTCCTTCCACACCGCTTTCCATTACCGCTTTCTACACCAACGGAAATGAACCCAACACCTGGACCCCAGGTTCGCTCTCGCGTCACCCAAGCTAGCCGGCTTTGTGCAGTTACGTATTTCTGTTGACTGACTGCTCGAGGTGCTCTGCCCGCACATGGCTGACGACTGGCCGCCAGCAGCTTCGCGGTGGGTCCGCACCAGGCCGCCTTCAACGCCATGATGCCCGTCATGCGCCAGGACCTGCCGCTCATGAGCTTCATGCTGCCCCAGGTAGCAGGACTGCGACGTTATACCTGTGTTTAGATGGGGAAATAGGGGTAGGCGGGCGTAGGTGGGTTAGGGCGAGCTAGCACACGTATGCGATCTTCACTGCCTACGGTATGTCGGTTGTCAGTCCTTGCAACCCGGCGGCTGCCACAGGTGGTGCATGCGGTGCTGGTGAGTGGCAATGCCACCGCCACGGAGGCGGTGCGGCGAGAGGTGGTCGCGGTGCTGCAGGCGGGCGCGGCGGGGCCGTCGGAGGCGGACGGCCAACTGGAGCTCTATTTGCAGGTGGGTCTGGTGACGGGGATATAGGTTGGGTGGGGAATGGGCGGGTTTTTTTAGGTATGAGAGGGCGTGGGTCCTACAACACAAAGGAGCAATGTTAGCGACATAAGGTTGGATGGCACGAATGCGTGTACGCAATGTTCCGTCCCGTCCGCATGCCCTGGTCGCCTGGCCCCTGCGCATCCGGTGTATTGCGCCCCTGTCCTTCGCCCTCCGCAGGCGCTTTTTGGGCTGCTCGACGTGTTGGGTCGCTGGGTCAAGGACGCCTGGCAGGCGGTGGGCGCGACGGGCAGCACGCAGGCGGCAGCCCAGGCGCCGGGCGGAGGCGGGGGTGACAGCAGCGTGAGCGAGCTGCCGGCCCGGGCGCAGCATGTGCGCGCCTTTATTGAGAGCATTCCCATGGAGACCCTGGCGCGCGCTGCGTCCAGGTGCGCGGCCTTGCGGGCGGGGCTGAGCCTGTGGTGCTGGGACTGGGATTGTGACTATTCGAGGCAGCATCGTTACGATCGCCATGCAATGCCATGCATTGCCCCTGCGCTGGAAAGCAGGTGCGGGGCGCACGCGCGTGCGGTGCAGACGTTTGAGACGCACATGCGTTCCGAGGCCATCAAGGCACACGCGGCCACGCAGTCCAGGTCCGCCACCAGCGGCGGCCTCAACCCCGCGGCGGACATCAGCCGCCCGCAGTACAAGGCGCTCAACGCAGACGTGAGTGGCGCAGCTACGCCGGCGCCCGGTTGGGCAACTCAGTGACCGCACGTGCTAACGGCTACGTGCCGGGCGCGTCGCACGTGTCCCCCCCTCCTGATTACAGGTGTCGTTCCTGCTGGAGGCGTACGGGCAGCTGGGGGAGCCGGACGGCCTGGCGGGGCTGTGCGCCATGCGGCCCAGCGGACTGAGCGAGGCAGACCAGGTGTGTGCGTGTGTGTGTGAGGGGGGGGCGAACTAATGTCGGTTGCTTCCGCCCAATCTGTCTGCCGAAGCTCCGAAGGACATCCTGCGTTGCTGGCGCTGCTGGCCTTCACCTTGTTGATGCGGCTTCTGTGTGGTCGTGGCCCTTTGGCTGCCTGCCTGGCCAGGTGCTGGTTGCGGAGCGCGCCGGGCAGTGGGGCGACGCCATGGCGCTATATGAGTCCGCCATGCGCCGGGACGGGGACGGGGGCAGAGACGCAGCAGATGCGCTTTCATCCGAGGAGTTGCTCAGTGCAGCGGGGGCGGCACTGGGGGCGCCGGGCAGGAGCAGTTGCTTTGGGGCGGCTGCGCTCAGGCAAGGGAATCAGCCGGTGCTTGGCGCTGACAGCGACGACAGCGCCGGCAGTGGGGCGCTTTGCAGCTCCCAAGCGGGCTACGTGCGCTGTCTGCTGGCCATGGGGCACTCGCAGGTGCGCCCGTGCACCCCTCTGCTTTGTCGGGCAATGGACATACAGCAGACACAGATCTGAGTTTTTTACGCAACGACTGTTTTACATAGCACACTGCCCCCTCTCTCTACTTGGCTGCGGTGGGTGCTCGTGCAACACCCAGGCGGTGCTGTCCTCGGTTGACGGGCTGCTGGCCCGCGGCACGTGCACGCCGTCCGCGGCGAAGCAATTCGCGGCCCTGGGCGTGGCTGCGTCTTGGCGACTGGGACGCTGGTCTCGGCTGCGTGGCTACCTGCATGCTGTAGAAGTGGCTGGGCCGGAGTTCGGGGAGCACGGCGAGCAGCAGCAGCTGATGCCGGGCTGCACCCCCACCGCCACCGGCCTCAGCCCGAGCGACCAATGGGAGCTGGATATCGGCCACCTGCTGGACACACTGCAGGTGGGTACCTAGGTGCACCGACACGGGGGCACCACCACTGCTTACGTTACTCAACAAGGGAGTGGACAAGAAAAGGATTGGGCTGGAAGTGGACTGTGAAGAGACTGCGATTAATGTCCAGACCCGAAATCACAGGGTCACCTGAGGGACGCCACTCTTCGCGTATCCGAGAGTGGGCGTCATGTTCGAACGAGATCAGTTTGCCTGTAAATTAAGGTGGCACAGGCGTTCACGCGGTCTCGTCCGCCAGCCACCTAATGCCAATGTACCCATCACGCATGCAGCGCGGCGACTGGGCCCGTGTGCGCGACCTGCTGGAGGGCTACCGTGAGGAAAGCATGGCGGTGCTGCCGGCGCTGGCGCAGGAGAGCTACGTGCGCGCCTACCCGCACATGGTCCGGCTGCACATGATGCAGGTAGCGGGTGTGAGAGGGGAGGAGGGCAACATTGGATGCGTCTGCACGTGATACATGCCAACTTCGCGTCAGCCGCTATGCTACTGGTGGCGAGGCCTGACACGCGTTGGTGCGGAATCTTAATATTATAGCCGCTCACATCCGCCACCGTCGCCCACAAACGGTCTGTATATGCGACAGGAGCTGTCGGACGTGCTGTCGCTGCTGGATCCCAGCTGCGGCTGGACCGGCCTCAGTGCCAACGAGCGGGCGCGGCGACTCCGGTGGCCTGACCGCATGGCATCCACTCAGGTAAGGAGTCCTGGGGTCGCACTGCCGCGCCACATTCAACGGTGCACTGCCTTGACCCACGTGTTGTGCTTTGGCCATGCACAGGCCTTGCTGCCGACGCAGGAGCCGCTGCTCAGCTTCCGCCGCCAGCTGTCCGCTCTTATGGGCGACCGGGAGGCGGAGGCGTTGGCGGTGGCTGGCCACCGCGAAACTATGCCGCGCGAACGGTATGTATCAGGGGCTGTGCTGAAGGTGTTGTCAGTGATTTTGGGCTTACAATCTCTTATTCGGCAATGTCGTGCACCTACAGGCCACCTGGACGCTGCCACCAGTGCGGTGCTGGAGGCGGCCAGTCGGGGCGTGGGCGCTGCAGCGGCGCTGGAGTCTGCCAAGCTGCTGCGGGCTCGCGACCTCCACCACCGTGCAGCCAGTGAGCTGCAGTCAGCCATCCACGAGTGAGCATGATAGTTTGATTGCTGACAGCTGCCATTTGCAAGTTGCATGTCCCGTGCCGCCGACATGCATGCTTGCCTTGCGTCATCACAGCCTGTGCTTGCGCACTGCTCTGGCTACTGCAGGCTGTCAGCCGCTCACGCCGCAATGTCCCCAGCTGCCGCCGATCCCAAGCGCATGCTTGCGCGGCTCAAGCTTTGCCTGGCGCGCTGGTCGGCGGGGCAAGGCGGTCGCGCGCCTGCGGAGCTTCGGCGGCTGTTTGACGATGCGCTGAATGCGGACAACGCATGGGACAAGCCGCACTTTCACTACGCCAGGTAAGAAAGATACCCGAAACATGCATATGCAATTGAATTCGACTCTGCATTTACGTCTCATGTCTTATGTTGCAAAATGACTTGGTAAAATGACCTCACTAAGCCAACGTCATGGTAGGTATTTGGACCAGATCTATCAGGACGCCCGCCGCCGTCAGACCGGCGCCTGGGAGGCAAGCCCGTGGCAAACGCGGGGCGGAGTGCGGGCGAGAGGTGTGTGTCTTGCAGGGAATGCCGTGTAAAATTAGTCATGTCGCAAGAGCTTTACGGTGACCTAATGCATTTCTGTTTGGGCCCAGGTTCGGCGGTCGTGTGAAAGTCGTGATCGGTGACGAGCGGCAGTACTACGAGTACCTGCCCGACGTACTGCGCCACTACGGTGAAGCCATCACCAAGGGCCAGAAGCACGTCATGCAGGTGCGATCGGTCGGCGCTGACAAGGTTCAACTACCAAATGAGCTTGGATAGCGAGGAATGTTGAAGCAGATGCCACCGATGCCAGGTGCAACGCATGCTGAGGGAGGCCGTGCTATACATTGTGCGTTGTGCATGTTCGTGCAGGCGCTTCCGCGCATGTTGACGCTGTACTGCGAGCACGGCAGCGACCAGCTGGCCCGCGGCACCAACGCGCCGCGCACCGGCAGGGAGAGTCGCGCCGCCACGGATGTGCTTAATACCATGAAATTGCTCGCGGCCACAAACATCGCGCCACCCAAGTGGCTGGTGGCCTTGCCTCAGCTCATCTCACGTATCGCGCACGCCAACAAGGAGGTGACAGGGAGAGGGACAGCTATGCCCAGTGAAACGCTCAGGGCAATGAGGTGGCCTGCGTCCGTTTGCAGTGTTTTGCGCGCCATGCCATCTCATCGACGCCTTACCCTACGGCTATGGTGCAGGTCAGCGAGGTCATCCGCATCGTGCTGGTGCGCCTGGGCGAGGCCTTCCCGCCACCAGGTGCTGTGGTCAGCTGCGGCCGTGACGCCGCAGCGCAGTTCGCCAAGCGGCGGGAAGGCTGCGGCTGATGTAGTAAAAACTGGTGCGGCTGCTGGGTGGGGCTGAGCAGCCATGGCAGGGGATGAGGGAATGATTTCAGGGGCGGGTCATGTTGGCGTTGCAGATGACGAGCATCAGGTGCTTCCGTCACGCCAGCACACACGTTTTCGTGCCGTGCAGGTGTCACACCAAGCGCGCAGGACCAACAACAACCTACCTGCTGGTGAGGCAATGACACCATGTGGTATGTGGTGTGGCCAGCAGCCCCAGACCAGCCACAACTACCGTCTCCTCAACTTTCTTGCGCATGCCCTGACCCATGCCTTCGTCTTTTCCCTACGTGGATGATCATAGGACCGTGCTGGATCAGTTCAGCTCACTGTCGGAGCAACTCATCCGGCTCTGCCACTGGCAGCCACCAGTTCACCGCAACCGGACTGTGTCCACTGCTTCCGCCCACCGGGATTTTGAGCATCTGGTCCGCTTGCTGCCGTGCGAGGTAAGCGTGGCTGGTACGCTTCCATCTGTCCATGATGAGCTGAGTGCAGTCGCATCCGACACACGTATCTGGTGCGCCCTGTTGACCGCATGACAGGTGATGGTGCCCAACCAAGAGCAGTTCCGCGCCCCGCTCCCGCCAGCTGCGGGTGGCAGCCGCTCTGGGTCCGAGCACCCTGCTGGTGGCGGTGGTGGCGGTGGCTCATCCTCGGGCTTGATCAAGATCTCTGCGCTCAAGGACGAGCTGCAGATTATGCAGAGTCTGATGGTGCGTTGTAGGCCCGGCGGAGTTCCGCCATAGAGGACTAGCTGACTGACCCTCCAAGAATGTGCTCAATCTCTTCTGCCGTGGTACCGCCTGACGCCCGCTACTACCGCTGCTGCAACTCCTCTCCGAGCCGGCCCACAGAAGCCAAAAAGCTGACGTTCGTGGGCAGTGACGGCCTGGACTACTCCTTCTTGGCCAAGCCCAAGGACGACCTGCGCAAGGACTACCGGTGGGTGATGCAGTGGGCCGGCTTACTCTGGCATGGCCTTTTCTCTTGCTCGCTAACGTTGTAAAACTCCCCGAGCAGGCTCATGGACTTTGCGGGCCTGCTGAATGCGCTTTTGCTGGCGACGCTGCATCTCGGCGCCGCGGCCTACGCATCCGCACCTACGCTGTGGTGGCGCTCACGAGGACTGCGGCATCCTGCAGTGGGTGGACGGCCTCACGCCGTTCAAGGGGGCCTGGAGGACCTATACATCAGCGAACGCGTGTTCAACAAGCGGTAAGCATGCGACCTGGCGTCCTACACATTCAACTCTAAAGCTAGTTATGTGTCAGTGCCAACTCCACACGCTGT
>JAEHOD010000149.1:0-93122 GCA_016834595.1 Chlamydomonas schloesseri | reverse complement strand
GCAGCCATCCCGCGGCGGCCGCCCACATGGCCGCCTGTCGAGGCGGCGAGCGCCGTCAGCGCCTCCGCCGCCGCGCCTGCCGCCGCAAGAGTCAGCGGCGGCTGTCAGACAAGCTAGCAGCCACCATCCCGCGGCGGCCGCCCACATGGCCGCCTGTCGAGGCGGCGAGCGCCGTCAGCGCCTCCGCCGCCGCGCCTGCCGCCGCAAGAGTCAGCGGCGGCTGTCAGACTAGCTAGCAGCCACCATCCCGCGGCGGCCGCCCACATGGCCGCCTGTCGAGGCGGCGAGCGCCGTCAGCGCCTCCGCCGCCGCGCCTGCCGCCGCAAGAGTCAGCGGCGGCTGTCAGACGAGACAGCAGCCACCATCCCGCGGCGGCCGCCCACATGGCCGCCTGTCGAGGCGGCGAGCGCCGTCAGCGCCTCCGCCGCCGCGCCTGTCGCCGCAGAGTCAGCGGCGGCTGTCGACAAGACAGCAGCCACCATCCGAGGCGGCCGCCCACATGGCCGCCTGTCGAGGCGGCGAGCGCCGTCGCGCCTCCGCCGCCCGCGCCTGTCGCCGCAAGAGTCAGCGGCGGCTGTCAGCAAGCGCCAGCAGCCACCATCCTGCGGCGGCCGCCCCATGGCCGCCTGTCGAGCGGCGAGCGCCGTCAGCGCCTCCGCCGCCGCGCCTGTCGCCGCAAGAGTCAGCGGCGGCTGTCACAAGCGCCAGCACCACCATCCCGCGGCGGCCGCCCACATGGCCGCCTGTCGAGGCGGCGAGCGCCGTCAGCGCCTCCGCCGCCGCGCCTGCCGCCGCAAGAGTCAGCGGCGGCTGTCAGCAAGCGCCAGCAGCACCATCCCGCGGCGGCCGCCCACATGGCCGCCTGTCGAGGCGGCGAGCGCCGTCAGCGCCTCCGCCGCCGCGCCTGCCGCCGCAAGAGTCAGCGGCGGCTGTCACAACGCCAGCAGCCATCCCCGAGCGGCCGCCCACATGGCCGCCTGTCGAGGCGGCGAGCGCCGTCAGCGCCTCCGCCGCCGCGCCTGCCGCCGCAAGAGTCAGCGGCGGCTGTCAGAAGCGCCAGCAGCACCATCCCGCGGCGGCCGCCCACATGGCCGCCTGTCGAGGCGGCGAGCGCCGTCAGCGCCTCCGCCGCCGCGCCTGCCGCCGCAAGAGTCCGGCGGCTGTCAGCAAGCGCCAGCAGCCACCATCCCCGGCGGCCGCCCACATGGCCGCCTGTCGAGGCGGCGAGCGCCGTCAGCGCCTCCGCCGCCGCGCCTGCCGCCGCAAGAGTCAGCGGCGGCTGTCAGACAGCGCCAGCAGCCACCCGCGGCGGCCGCCCACATGGCCGCCTGTCGAGGCGGCGAGCGCCGTCAGCGCCTCCGCCGCCGCGCCTGTCCGCCGCAAGAGTCAGCGGCGGCTGTCAGCAAGCGCCAGCAGCACCATCCCGCGGCGGCCGCCCACATGGCCGCCTGTCGAGGCGGCGAGCGCCGTCAGCGCCTCCGCCGCCGCGCCTGTCGCCGCAAGAGTCAGCGGCGGCTGTCAACAAGACTAGCAGCCACCATCCGCGGCGGCCGCCCACATGGCCGCCTGTCGAGGCGGCGAGCGCCGTCAGCGCCTCCGCCGCCGCGCCTGCCGCCGCAAGAGTCAGCGGCGGCTGTCAGACAAGACTAGCAGCCACCATCCTGCGGCGGCCGCCCACATGGCCGCCTGTCGAGGCGGCGAGCGCCGTCAGCGCCTCCGCCGCCGCGCCTGCCGCCGCAAGAGTCAGCGGCGGCTGTCAGACAAGACTAGCAGCCACCATCCCGCGGCGGCCGCCCACATGGCCGCCTGTCGAGGCGGCGAGCGCCGTCAGCGCCTCCGCCGCCGCGCCTGCCCGCAAGAGTCAGCGGCGGCTGTCAGCAAGCGCCAGCAGCAGCCATCCCGCGGCGGCCGCCCACATGGCCGCCTGTCGAGGCGGCGAGCGCCGTCAGCGCCTCCGCCGCCGCGCCTGCCGCCGCAAGAGTCAGCGGCGGCTGTCAGCAAGCGCCAGCAGCAGCCACCATCCCGCGGCGGCCGCCCACATGGCCGCCTGTCGAGGCGGCGAGCGCCGTCAGCGCCTCCGCCGCCGCGCCTGCCGCCGCAAGAGTCAGCGGCGGCTGTCAGCAAGCGCCAGCCACCATCCCGCGGCGGCCGCCCACATGGCCGCCTGTCGAGGCGGCGAGCGCCGTCAGCGCCTCCGCCGCCGCGCCTGTCGCCGCAAGAGTCAGCGGCGGCTGTCAGACAAGCGCTAGCAGCCACCATCCCGAGGCGGCCGCCCACATGGCCGCCTGTCGAGGCGGCGAGCGCCGTCAGCGCCTCCGCCGCCGCGCCTGCCGCCGCAAGAGTCAGCGGCGGCTGTCAGACAAGACTAGCAGCCACCATCCCGCGGCGGCCGCCCACATGGCCGCCTGTCGAGGCGGCGAGCGCCGTCAGCGCCTCCGCCGCCGCGCCTGCCGCCGCAAGAGTCAGCGGCGGCTGTCAGCAAGCGCCAGCAGCAGCCATCCCGCGGCGGCCGCCCACATGGCCGCCTGTCGAGGCGGCGAGCGCCGTCAGCGCCTCCGCCGCCGCGCCTGCCGCCGCAAGAGTCAGCGGCGGCTGTCAGCAAGCGCCAGCAGCACCATCCCGAGGCGGCCGCCCACATGGCCGCCTGTCGAGGCGGCGAGCGCCGTCAGCGCCTCCGCCGCCGCGCCTGCCGCCGCAAGAGTCAGCGGCGGCTGTCAGCAAGCGCCAGCAGCACCATCCCGCGGCGGCCGCCCACATGGCCGCCTGTCGAGGCGGCGAGCGCCGTCAGCGCCTCCGCCGCCGCGCCTGCCGCCGCAAGAGTCAGCGGCGGCTGTCAGCAAGCGCCAGCAGCAGCCATCCCGCGGCGGCCGCCCACATGGCCGCCTGTCGAGGCGGCGAGCGCCGTCAGCGCCTCCGCCGCCGCGCCTGTCGCCGCAAGAGTCAGCGGCGGCTGTCAGACTAGACTAGCAGCCACCATCCCGCGGCGGCCGCCCACATGGCCGCCTGTCGAGGCGGCGAGCGCCGTCAGCGCCTCCGCCGCCGCGCCTGCCGCCGCAAGAGTCAGCGGCGGCTGTCAGACAAGACTAGCAGCCACCATCCGCGGCGGCCGCCCACATGGCCGCCTGTCGAGGCGGCGAGCGCCGTCAGCGCCTCCGCCGCCGCGCCTGCCGCCGCAAGAGTCAGCGGCGGCTGTCAGCAAGCGCCAGCAGCACCATCCCGCGGCGGCCGCCCACATGGCCGCCTGTCGAGGCGGCGAGCGCCGTCAGCGCCTCCGCCGCCGCGCCTGCCGCCGCAAGAGTCAGCGGCGGCTGTCAGCAAGCGCCAGCAGCCATCATCCCGCGGCGGCCGCACATTGCCGCCTGTCGAGGCGGCGAGCGCCGTCAGCGCCTCCGCCGCCGCGCCTGTCGCCGTAAGAGTCAGCGGCGGCTGTCAGACTAGACTAGCAGCAGCCATCCCGCGGCGGCCGCCCACATGGCCGCCTGTCGAGGCGGCGAGCGCCGTCAGCGCCTCCGCCGCCGCGCCTGCCGCCGCAAGAGTCAGCGGCGGCTGTCAGCAAGCGCCAGCAGCAGCCATCCCGCGGCGGCCGCCCACATGGCCGCCTGTCGAGGCGGCGAGCGCCGTCAGCGCCTCCGCCGCCGCGCCTGCCGCCGCAAGAGTCAGCGGCGGCTGTCAGCAAGCGCCAGCAGCAGCCATCCCGCGGCGGCCGCCCACATGGCCGCCTGTCGAGGCTGCGAGCGCCGTCAGCGCCTCCGCCGCCGCGCCTGTCGCCGTAAGAGTCAGCGGCGGCTGTCAGCAAGCGCCAGCAGCCACCATCCCGAGGCGGCCGCCCACATGGCCGCCTGTCGAGGCTGCGAGCGCCGTCAGCGCCTCCGCCGCCGCGCCTGTCGCCGCAAGAGTCAGCGGCGGCTGTCAGCAAGCGCCAGCAGCAGCCATCCCGCGGCGGCCGCCCACATGGCCGCCTGTCGAGGCGGCGAGCGCCGTCAGCGCCTCCGCCGCCGCGCCTGTCGCCGTAAGAGTCAGCGGCGGCTGTCAGACTAGACTAGCAGCCACCATCCCGAGGCAGCCGCCCACATGGCCGCCTGTCGAGGCGGCGAGCGCCGTCAGCGCCTCCGCCGCCGCGCCTGTCGCCGTAAGAGTCAGCGGCGGCTGTCAGACTAGACTAGCAGCCACCATCCCGAGGCGGCCGCCCACATGGCCGCCTGTCGAGGCGGCGAGTGCCGTCAGCGCCTCCGCCGCCGCGCCTGCCGCCGCAAGAGTCAGCGGCGGCTGTCAGACAAGACTAGCAGCCACCACCCTGCGGCGGCCGCCCGCATGGCCGCCTGTCGAGGCAGCGAGCGCCGTCAGCGCCTCTGCCGCCGCGCCTGCCGCCGCAAGAGTCAGCGGCGGCTGTCAGACAAGACTAGCAGCCACCATCCTGCGGCGGCCGCCCACATGGCCGCCTGTCGAGGCGGCGAGCGCCGTCAGCGCCTTCGCCGCCGCGCCTGCCGCCGCAAGAGTCAGCGGCGGCTGTAAGCAAGCGCCAGCAGCAGCCATCCCGCGGCGGCCGCCCACATGGCCGCCTGTCGAGGCGGCGAGCGCCGTCAGCGCCTCCGCCGCCGCGCCTGCCGCCGCAAGAGTCAGCGGCGGCTGTCAGCAAGCGCCAGCAGCCACCATCCCGAGGCGGCCGCCCACATGGCCGCCTGTCGAGGCTGCGAGCGCCGTCAGCGCCTCCGCCGCCGCGCCTGCCGCCGCAAGAGTCAGCGGCGGCTGTCAGCAAGCGCCAGCAGCAGCCATCCCGCGGCGGCCGCCCACTTGGCCGCCTGTCGAGGCGGCGAGCGCCGTCAGCGCCTCCGCCGCCGCGCCTGTCGCCGTAAGAGTCAGCGGCGGCTGTCAGACTAGACTAGCAGCCACCCACCCGAGGCGGCCGCCCACATGGCCGCCTGTCGAGGCGGCGAGCGCCGTCAGCGCCTCCGCCGCCGCGCCTGCCGCCGCAAGAGTCAGCGGCGGCTGTCAGACAAGACTAGCAGCCACCATCCTGCGGCGGCCGCCCACATGGCCGCCTGTCGAGGCGGCGAGCGCCGTCAGCGCCTTCGCCGCCGCGCCTGCCGCCGCAAGAGTCAGCGGCGGCTGTCAGCAAGCGCCAGCAGCAGCCATCCCGCGGCGGCCGCCCACATGGCCGCCTGTCGAGGCGGCGAGCGCCGTCAGCGCCTCCGCCGCCGCGCCTGCCGCCGCAAGAGTCAGCGGCGGCTGTCAGCAAGCGCCAGCAGCAGCCATCCCGAGGCGGCCGCCCACATGGCCGCCTGTCGAGGCTGCGAGCGCCGTCAGCGCCTCCGCCGCCGCGCCTGCCGCCGCAAGAGTCAGCGGCGGCTGTCAGCAAGCGCCAGCAGCAGCCATCCCGCGGCGGCCGCCCACATGGCCGCCTGTCGAGGCGGCGAGCGCCGTCAGCGCCTCCGCCGCCGCGCCTGCCGCCGCAAGAGTCAGCGGCGGCTGTCAGCAAGCGCCAGCAGCAGCCATCCCGCGGCGGCCGCCCACTTGGCCGCCTGTCGAGGCGGCGAGCGCCGTCAGCGCCTCCGCCGCCGCGCCTGTCGCCGTAAGAGTCAGCGGCGGCTGTCAGACTAGACTAGCAGCCACCATCCCGAGGCGGCCGCCCACATGGCCGCCTGTCGAGGCGGCGAGTGCCGTCAGCGCCTCCGCCGCCGCGCCTGCCGCCGCAAGAGTCAGCGGCGGCTGTCAGACAAGACTAGCAGCCACCACCCTGCGGCGGCCGCCCGCATGGCCGCCTGTCGAGGCAGCGAGCGCCGTCAGCGCATCTGCCGCCGCGCCTGCCGCCGCAAGAGTCAGCGGCGGCTGTAAGCAAGCGCCAGCAGCAGCCATCCCGCGGCGGCCGCCCACATGGCCGCCTGTCGAGGCGGCGAGCGCCGTCAGCGCCTCCGCCGCCGCGCCGGCCGCCGCAAGAGTCAGCGGCGGCTGTCAGCAAGCGCCAGCAGCCACCATCCCGAGGCGGCCGCCCACATGGCCGCCTGTCGAGGCTGCGAGCGCCGTCAGCGCCTCCGCCGCCGCGCCTGTCGCCGTAAGAGTCAGCGGCGGCTGTCAGACTAGACTAGCAGCCACCATCCTGCGGCGGCCGCCCACATGGCCGCCTGTCGAGGCGGCGAGCGCCATCAGCGCCTCCGCCGCCGCGCCTGCCGCCGCAAGAGTCAGCGGCGGCTGTCAGACGAGACTAGCAGCCACCATCCTGCGGCGGCCGCCCACATGGCCGCCTGTCGAGGCGGCGAGAGCCGTCAGCGCCTCCGCCGCCGCGCCTGCCGCCGCAAGAGTCAGCGGCGGCTGTCAGACTAGACTAGCAGCCACCATCCTGCGGCGGCCGCCCACATGGCCGCCTGTCGAGGCGGCGAGCGCCGTCAGCGCCTCCGCCGCCGCGCCTGTCGCCGTAAGAATCAGCGGCGGCTGTCAGACTAGACTAGCAGCCACCATCCTGCGGCGGCCGCCCACATGGCCGCCTGTCGAGGCGGCGAGCGACGACAGTGCCTCCGCCGCCGCGCCTGCCGCCGCAAGAGTCAGCGGCGGCTGTCAGCAAGCGCCAGCAGCAGCCATCCCGCGGCGGCCGCCCACATGGCCGCCTGTCGAGGCGGCGAGCGCCGTCAGCGCCTCCGCCGCCGCGCCTGTCGCCGCAAGAGTCAGCGGCGGCTGTCAGACTAGACTAGCAGCCACCATCCCGAGGCGGCCGCCCACATGGCCGCCTGTCGAGGCGGCGAGCGCCGTCAGCGCCTCCGCCGCCGCGCCTGTCGCCGCAAGAGTCAGCGGCGGCTGTCAGCAAGCGCCAGCAGCAGCCATCCCGCGGCGGCCGCCCACAAGGCCGCCTGTCGAGGCGGCGAGCGACGACAGTGCCTCCGCCGCCGCGCCTGTCGCCGTAAGAGTCAGCGGCGGCTGTCAGACGAGACTAGCAGCCACCATTCCGAGGCGGCCGCCCACATGGCCGCCTGTCGAGGCGGCGAGCGCCGTCAGCGCCTCCGCCGCCGCGCCTGTCGCCGCAAGAGTCAGCGGCGGCTGTCAGCAAGCGCCAGCAGCAGCCATCCCGCGGCGGCCGCCCACATGGCCGCCTGTCGAGGCGGCGAGCGCCGTCAGCGCCTCCGCCGCCGCGCCTGCCGCCGCAAGAGTCAGCGGCGGCTGTCAGCAAGCGCGAGCAGCAGCCATCCCGCGGCGGCCGCCCACATGGCCGCCTGTCGAGGCGGCGAGCGCCGTCAGCGCCTCCGCCGCCGCGCCTGCCGCCGCAAGAGTCAGCGGCGGCTGTCAGACGAGACTAGCAGCCACCATCCCGAGGCGGCCGCCCACATTGCCGCCTGTCGAGGCAGCGAGCGCCATCAGCGCCTCTGCCGCCTCGCATGTCGCCGCAAGAGTCAGCGGCGGCTGTCAGACGAGACTAGCAGCCACCATTCCGAGGCGGCCGCCCACATGGCCGCCTGTCGAGGCGGCGAGCGCCGTCAGCGCCTCCGCCGCCGCGCCTGCCGCCGCAAGAGTCAGCGGCGGCTGTCAGCAAGCGCCAGCAGCAGCCATCCCGAGGCGGCCGCCCACATGGCCGCCTGTCGAGGCTGCGAGCGCCGTCAGCGCCTCCGCCGCCGCGCCTGCCGCCGCAAGAGTCAGCGGCGGCTGTCAGACGAGACTAGCAGCACCATCCTGCGGCGGCCGCCCACATGGCCGCCTGTCGAGGCGGCGAGCGCCGTCAGCGCCTCCGCCGCCGCGCCTGCCGCCGCAAGAGTCAGCGGCGGCTGTCAGACAAGACTAGCAGCCACCATCCTGCGGCGGCCGCCCACATGGCCGCCTGTCGAGGCGGCGAGCGCCGTCAGCGCCTTCGCCGCCGCGCCTGCCGCCGCAAGAGTCAGCGGCGGCTGTAAGCAAGCGCCAGCAGCAGCCATCCCGCGGCGGCCGCCCACATGGCCGCCTGTCGAGGCGGCGAGCGCCGTCAGCGCCTCCGCCGCCGCGCCTGTCGCCGCAAGAGTCAGCGGCGGCTGTCAGACTAGACTAGCAGCCACCATCCCGAGGCGGCCGCCCACATGGCCGCCTGTCGAGGCGGCGAGCGACGTCAGTGCCTCCGCCGCCGCGCCTGCCGCCGCAAGAGTCAGCGGCGGCTGTAAGCAAGCGCCAGCAGCAGCCATCCCGCGGCGGCCGCCCACATGGCCGCCTGTCGAGGCGGCGAGCGCCGTCAGCGCCTCCGCCGCCGCGCCTGCCGCCGCAAGAGTCAGCGGCGGCTGTCAGCAAGCGCCAGCAGCAGCCATCCCGCGGCGGCCGCCCACATGGCCGCCTGTCGAGGCGGCGAGCGCCGTCAGCGCCTCCGCCGCCGCGCCTGTCGCCGTAAGAGTCAGCGGCGGCTGTCAGATTTGACTAGCAGCCACCATCCCGAGGCGGCCGCCCACATTGCCGCCTGTCGAGGCGGCGAGCGCCGTCAGCGCCTCCGCCGCCGCGCCTGCCGCCGCAAGAGTCATCGGCGGCTGTCAGACAAGACTAGCAGCCACCATCCTGCGGCGGCCGCCCGCATGGCCGCCTGTCGAGGCAGCGAGCGCCGTCAGCGCCTCTGCCGCCGCGCCTGCCGCCGCAAGAGTCAGCGGCGGCTGTCAGACAAGACTAGCAGCCACCATCCTGCGGCGGCTGCCCACATGGCCGCCTGTCGAGGCGGCGAGCGCCGTCAGCGCCTCCGCCGCCGCGCCTGCCGCCGCAAAAGTCAGCGGCGGCTGTAAGCAAGCGGCAGCAGCAGCCATCCCGCGGCGGCCGCCCACATGGCCGCCTGTCGAGGCGGCGAGCGCCGTCAGCGCCTCCGCCGCCGCGCCTGCCGCCGCAAGAGTCAGCGGCGGCTGTCAGCAAGCGCCAGCAGCAGCCATCCCGCGGCGGCCGCCCACATGGCCGCCTGTCGAGGCGGCGAGCGCCGTCAGCGCCTCCGCCGCCGCGCCTGCCGCCGCAAGAGTCAGCGGCGGCTGTAAGCAAGCGCCAGCAGCAGCCATCCCGCGGCGGCCGCCCACATGGCCGCCTGTCGAGGCGGCGAGCGCCGTCAGCGCCTCCGCCGCCGCGCCTGCCGCCGCAAGAGTCAGCGGCGGCTGTCAGCAAGCGCCAGCAGCAGCCATCCCGAGGCGGCCGCCCACATGGCCGCCTGTCGAGGCGGCGAGCGCCGTCAGCGCCTCCGCCGCCGCGCCTGCCGCCGCAAGAGTCAGCGGCGGCTGTCAGCAAGCGCCAGCAGCCACCATCCCGAGGCGGCCGCCCACATGGCCGCCTGTCGAGGCTGCGAGCGCCGTCAGCGCCTCCGCCGCCGCGCCTGCCGCCGCAAGAGTCAGCGGCGGCTGTCAGACGAGACTAGCAGCCACCATCCTGCGGCGGCCGCCCACATGGCCGCCTGTCGAGGCGGCGAGCGCCGTCAGCGCCTCCGCCGCCGCGCCGGCCGCCGCAAGAGTCAGCGGCGGCTGTCAGCAAGCGCCAGCAGCAGCCATCCCGCGGCGGCCGCCCACATGGCCGCCTGTCGAGGCGGCGAGCGCCGTCAGCGCCTCCGCCGCCGCGCCTGCCGCCGCAAGAGTCAGCGGCGGCTGTCAGCAAGCGCCAGCAGCCACCATCCCGAGGCGGCCGCCCACATGGCCGCCTGTCGAGGCGGCGAGCGCCATCAGCGCCTCCGCCGCCGCGCCTGCCGCCGCAAGAGTCAGCGGCGGCTGTCAGACGAGACTAGCAGCCACCATCCCGAGGCAGCCGCCCACATGGCCGCCTGTCGAGGCGGCGAGCGCCGTCAGCGCCTCCGCCGCCGCGCCTGCCGCCGCAAGAGTCAGCGGCGGCTGTCAGCAAGCGCCAGCAGCAGCCATCCCGCGGCGGCCGCCCACATGGCCGCCTGTCGAGGCTGCGAGCGCCGTCAGCGCCTCCGCCGCCGCGCCTGTCGCCGTAAGAGTCAGCGGCGGCTGTCAGATTAGACTAGCAGCCACCATCCCGAGGCGGCCGCCCACATTGCCGCCTGTCGAGGCGGCGAGCGCCGTCAGCGCCTCCGCCGCCGCGCCTGCCGCCGCAAGAGTCAGCGGCGGCTGTCAGACAAGACTAGCAGCCACCATCCTGCGGCGGCCGCCCGCATGGCCGCCTGTCGAGGCAGCGAGCGCCGTCAGCGCCTCTGCCGCCGCGCCTGCCGCCGCAAGAGTCAGCGGCGGCTGTCAGACAAGACTAGCAGCCACCATCCTGCGGCGGCTGCCCACATGGCCGCCTGTCGAGGCGGCGAGCGCCGTCAGCGCCTCCGCCGCCGCGCCTGCCGCCGCAAGAGTCAGCGGCGGCTGTAAGCAAGCGGCAGCAGCAGCCATCCCGCGGCGGCCGCCCACATGGCCGCCTGTCGAGGCGGCGAGCGCCGTCAGCGCCTCCGCCGCCGCGCCTGCCGCCGCAAGAGTCAGCGGCGGCTGTCAGCAAGCGCCAGCAGCAGCCATCCCGCGGCGGCCGCCCACATGGCCGCCTGTCGAGGCGGCGAGCGCCGTCAGCGCCTCCGCCGCCGCGCCTGCCGCCGCAAGAGTCAGCGGCGGCTGTCAGCAAGCGCCAGCAGCCACCATCCCGAGGCGGCCGCCCACATGGCCGCCTGTCGAGGCTGCGAGCGCCGTCAGCGCCTCCGCCGCCGCGCCTGCCGCCGCAAGAGTCAGCGGCGGCTGTCAGACTAGACTAGCAGCCACCATCCTGCGGCGGCCGCCCACATGGCCGCCTGTCGAGGCGGCGAGCGCCGTCAGCGCCTCCGCCGCCGCGCCTGCCGCCGCAAGAGTCAGCGGCGGCTGTCAGCAAGCGCCAGCAGCAGCCATCCCGCGGCGGCCGCCCACATGGCCGCCTGTCGAGGCGGCGAGCGCCGTCAGCGCCTCCGCCGCCGCGCCTGCCGCCGCAAGAGTCAGCGGCGGCTGTCAGACTAGACTAGCAGCCACCATCCTGCGGCGGCCGCCCACATGGCCGCCTGTCGAGGCGGCGAGCGCCGTCAACGCCTCCGCCGCCGTGCCTACCGCCGCAAGAGTCAGCGGCGGCTGTCAGCAAGCGCCAGCAGCAGCCATCCCGCGGCGGCCGCCCACATGGCCGCCTGTCGAGGCGGCGAGCGCCGTCAGCGCCTCCGCCGCCGCGCCTGTCGCCGCAAGAGTCAGCGGCGGCTGTCAGCAAGCGCCAGCAGCCACCATCCTGCGGCGGCCGCCCACATGGCCGCCTGTCGAGGCTGCGAGCGCCGTCAGCGCCTCCGCCGCCGCGCCTGCCGCCGCAAGAGTCAGCGGCGGCTGTCAGACTAGACTAGCAGCAGCCATCCTGCGGCGGCCGCCCACATGGCCGCCTGTCGAGGCGGCGAGCGCCGTCAACGCCTCCGCCGCCGTGCCTACCGCCGCAAGAGTCAGCGGCGGCTGTCAGCAAGCGCCAGCAGCAGCCATCCCGCGGCGGCCGCCCACATGGCCGCCTGTCGAGGCGGCGAGCGCCGTCAGCGCCTCCGCCGCCGCGCCTGCCGCCGCAAGAGTCAGCGGCGGCTGTCAGCAAGCGCGAGCAGCAGCCATCCCGCGGCGGCCGCCCACATGGCCGCCTGTCGAGGCGGCGAGCGCCGTCAGCGCCTCCGCCGCCGCGCCTGCCGCCGCAAGAGTCAGCGGCGGCTGTCAGACTAGACTAGCAGCCACCATCCTGCGGCGGCCGCCCACATGGCCGCCTGTCGAGGCGGCGAGCGCCGTCAACGCCTCCGCCGCCGTGCCTACCGCCGCAAGAGTCAGCGGCGGCTGTCAGCAAGCGCCAGCAGCAGCCATCCCGCGGCGGCCGCCCACATGGCCGCCTGTCGAGGCGGCGAGCGCCGTCAGCGCCTCCGCCGCCGCGCCTTCCGCCGCAAGAGTCAGCGGCGGCTGTCAGCAAGCGCCAGCAGCAGCCATCCCGCGGCGGCCGCCCACATGGCCGCCTGTCGAGGCGGCGAGCGCCGTCAGCGCCTCCGCCGCCGCGCCTGCCGCCGCAAGAGTCAGCGGCGGCTGTCAGCAAGCGCGAGCAGCAGCCATCCCGCGGCGGCCGCCCACATGGCCGCCTGTCGAGGCGGCGAGCGCCGTCAGCGCCTCCGCCGCCGCGCCTGTCATCGTAAGAGTCAGCGGCGGCTGTCAGACTAGACTAGCAGCCACCATCCCGAGGCGGCCGCCCACATTGCCGCCTGTCGAGGCGGCGAGCGCCGTCAGCGCCTCCGCCGCCGCGCCTGCCGCCGCAAGAGTCAGCGGCGGCTGTCAGACAAGACTAGCAGCCACCATCCTGCGGCGGCCGCCCGCATGGCCGCCTGTCGAGGCGGCGAGCGCCGTCAGCGCCTCTGCCGCCGCGCCTGCCGCCGCAAGAGTCAGCGGCGGCTGTCAGACAAGACTAGCAGCCACCATCCTGCGGCGGCCGCCCACATGGCCGCCTGTCGAGGCGGCGAGCGCCATCAGCGCCTCCGCCGCCGCGCCTGCCGCCGCAAGAGTCAGCGGCGGCTGTAAGCAAGCGCCAGCAGCAGCCATCCCGCGGCGGCCGCCCACATGGCCGCCTGTCGAGGCGGCGAGCGCCGTCAACGCCTCCGCCGCCGTGCCTACCGCCGCAAGAGTCAGCGGCGGCTGTCAGCAAGCGCCAGCAGCAGCCATCCCGCGGCGGCCGCCCACATGGCCGCCTGTCGAGGCGGCGAGCGCCGTCAGCGCCTCCGCCGCCGCGCCTGTCGCCGCAAGAGTCAGCGGCGGCTGTCAGCAAGCGCCAGCAGCAGCCATCCCGCGGCGGCCGCCCACATGGCCGCCTGTCGAGGCTGCGAGCGCCGTCAGCGCCTCCGCCGCCGCGCCTGCCGCCGCAAGAGTCAGCGGCGGCTGTCAGACGAGACTAGCAGCCACCATCCTGCGGCGGCCGCCCACATGGCCGCCTGTCGAGGCGGCGAGCGCCGTCAGCGCCTCTGCCGCCGCGCCTGCCGCCGCAAGAGTCAGCGGCGGCTGTCAGACAAGACTAGCAGCCACCATCCTGCGGCGGCCGCCCACATGGCCGCCTGTCGAGGCGGCGAGCGCCATCAGCGCCTCCGCCGCCGCGCCTGCCGCCGCAAGAGTCAGCGGCGGCTGTAAGCAAGCGCCAGCAGCAGCCATCCCGCGGCGGCCGCCCACATGGCCGCCTGTCGAGGCGGCGAGCGCCGTCAACGCCTCCGCCGCCGTGCCTACCGCCGCAAGAGTCAGCGGCGGCTGTCAGCAAGCGCCAGCAGCAGCCATCCCGCGGCGGCCGCCCACATGGCCGCCTGTCGAGGCGGCGAGCGCCGTCAGCGCCTCCGCCGCCGCGCCTGTCGCCGCAAGAGTCAGCGGCGGCTGTCAGCAAGCGCCAGCAGCAGCCATCCCGCGGCGGCCGCCCACATGGCCGCCTGTCGAGGCTGCGAGCGCCGTCAGCGCCTCCGCCGCCGCGCCTGCCGCCGCAAGAGTCAGCGGCGGCTGTCAGACTAGACTAGCAGCCACCATCCCGAGGCGGCCGCCCACATGGCCGCCTGTCGAGGCGGCGAGCGCCATCAGCGCCTCCGCCGCCGCGCCTGCCGCCGCAAGAGTCAGCGGCGGCTGTCAGACGAGACTAGCAGCCACCATCCCGAGGCGGCCGCCCACATTGCCGCCTGTCGAGGTGGCGAGCGCCGTCAGCGCCTCCGCCGCCGCGCCTGCCGCCGCAAGAGTCAGCGGCGGCTGTAAGCAAGCGCCAGCAGCAGCCATCCCGCGGCGGCCGCCCACATGGCCGTGCGGGCGTTTGAACGATGATCCAGAATAGCGAGTTCGGCAGTAGGAAGGGCACGGATTGCCTCAGGCACGGCCATGTTGCACTGGAGTCCGTCCAGGCGGGGTTAGCGAGGATCCAAAGGCGCGCGGGCGGCATGTGCGAGCTTGGGAATGCGGGGATTGATGGCGCGAGGAGCCCCAGGCATGCGAGCCGAGCACAGCGAGTCCAAGCCAAGAGGGGGGCGCGAGGGGCCCGACGGCACGCAGGCCGCATAGGGAGGCGAGGGGAGTGGGGGTGCGAGGGGCCCACGGCACGCGGGCTGCATAAGGAGGCGAGGGGAGTGGGGGAGCGAGTGGCCCCACGGCACGCAGGCCGCATAAGGAGGCGAGGGGAGTACCTGTCCTACACATCCTCCTTCAACACATATTCGGTACGGGCGATTTTCCCGCGCACTTTACTACTACTCTGGTCACACCTGTGTTTAAGAAGGGGGACCCCTCCCTCCCCGGCAACTATCGTGGCATTGCAATGGGTGGTGCTTTGGCGAAGTTGTACGCTTCTGTGCTCCTGCGCCGCCTCATGACTGCGGGGAGAAGCTGGGATTACGCCACCCTGCTCAGGCAGGCTTTCGCAATGGATACGGCACTGCGCACCACTTATTTGTGAAGCGCGTTCTCACGGACAAACATAGGCGCCCCGGCATGCCACCATTGATTATCGTGCAAATTGATTTTGAGGAGGCGTTTGACAAAGTACCGCGAGAGGTTTTGTGGGTTAGGTTGCAAGAGCGCGGGATCAGGGGGAAGGCGCTCAATGCCATCATGCGTTCGTACGACAGGGTAGAGATGCAGGTGAAAGTAGGAAGCAGGCTCGGGGCCCCTTTCCTGTCTAAGCTAGGAGTGAAACAAGGTGACCCTCTTAGCACCGAGATTTTCGGCCTGTTTATTGAAGCACTCGGCGATTTGATAGACGCACGCGACGAAGCTGACGGACCGGAGAGGTCACGCCACCCTAGTGCGGCGCCCTCCCTTGATGGCAAGCTGATATCGTTATTGTTCTATGCAGATGATATTAGCCTGCTGGCCACGTCGCCGGATAGGATGCGAGAGCTACTGGGATATGTTGACGATTTCTGTGCTTGGTTCGGTATGCGCGCGAACGTTAAAAAGTGTGAGCGGCTTGTCTTTGCTGATTCCGCGGAGAGGGAAACGCGGGTAGCCGCGCAATGCACCTCTTTCAAACTGCAAGGGGAATGCATCCCTGCTGTCTCCAAAGCACGCTACCTGGGGCTAGTGTATGGTCCAAGTCGCGCATTTACTTCATGTAGGGAGGCACTCAATGATTCCGCACGTAGCGCCATGTTCAGTCTGCTATCGCGCACCAGGAAACGCAAGATCCTGGCACCTGACGTACGTATGCATCTTTTTGACTCGCAAGTGAGAGCTATTGCCACCTATGGGTGTGAAGGTTGGGGGCCGGACCTTTTGATGGAAGCAGTGAGGGGGGGCCCGGAGGGGGATCGCGCGCGAGATAGTAGCAATGCAGCGGAGGGATTGTTTGAGGCTGCGATCAGAGACCCCGCGGTGAAGCTTCAGATTACGTTTATGCGTCAGTGTGTCGGTGCGTCGCGCCCTGCACAGCCCTTTTTGCCGAGCTTGGGCAGTTACCTTTACATTACTTTGTTTTCAAGCAATTGATAGGCTTCTTTAACCGCATACAAAAGCAGCCGCACTCGTATTGTTTCAAAGCGATGACGGAAGAGTTTGTTGAGGCGGTTGACGCGAGCTCGCGCCCTGGCCGCCGTGATACGCGCACAGTCACTGGATGGGGATGCTCCTTCTGCACTTTGTTGAGCTATTAGCAGACGTGTGGCAAGATATGCCGGTTGGGTTGCGCCGCCAGAGAGCTAGGGACCGAGTTGCATGGCTGCTCTCTAAGCCCCTGCCCGAGGCCGTGTTGGTTGGAGCGCTCAGGGAGCGCCTGATGGCAGGTTGGGCGCATGAACGGCTTGACATCACGCCTGATTCGATTCCAACAGATGGCATGCAACCCGGCCTACATATGGCTAAGTACAAGCACTGGATGGGTCTCTGTTTCGAAGGCCACGCACCACCAATGCACCACACACACACCACGACACCCATGCCTTACGAGATGCAGCGTGCCCTCATGCGGTTTAGGCTGTGCTGCTGGCCCCTTGAGGCTAACCGGAATCATCACATTCCCAGAGAGCAAAGGATTTGTCGTCTATGCAATATGGCTATAGAGGATAAGAGGCACGTACTTTTAGGCTGCGAAGCTTAGGCTGAGATAAGAGAGAGCTACGGACTCGCACCAAGTGTGGGTATGAGAACCGTTATGAGAGAATGGGACCAGGTGAAGCTAGCTAGGTGTTTACAAGATATCTGGACTAGGCGTTGTGAGAGATATGCTGAACTTGTGTCGCACGGTGTGCCTCATACTGCTGCCACCAATGTTATCAGAGACGAGGAGCCTTCACGGCTCGTTTAGTCTCGTTACAGGATTCAGGAATGCACACTTCCAACCTGTAACAACAACAACAAGAGGGGAGTGGGGGCGCGAGGAGCCCTACGGCACGCAGGCGAGGGGAGTGGGGGCGCGAGGTGCCCCACGGCACGCAGGCCGCATAAGGGAGTGGGGGCGCGAGGAGCCCACGGCACGCGGGCCGCATCAGGAGGCGAGGGGAGTCGGGGCGCGAGGAGCCCACGGCACGCGGCCGCATATGCAGTTCGTCTGGTGCGATCCGGGGCGCGAGGTGCCCCACGGCACGCGGGCCGCATAAGGAGGATGAAGTTGCGAGGGGCCCGATGGCACGCGACGGCACTCGGGCTTCTCCGAAAGTCTGTCAGCCACGAAAAGCACTTAGAAATGAAATACTTAAATGCGATCATTAGCGTCGAAGAAAACCATGGACAACGGAAGATCAGAGCGTCGATCGAAGCACATATCGGGACTCCCTGAACGCTCCTAATGCTCCTGGCGCTCCTGGTCCAACAGTGAATGTAGCAACAGACTCCACCTGCGGCTGCAGAGCCTAGCGCTCGCGCCGACCATGACCAGCGTCTTGTCCTATCCAGAGCAGCAACAAAAGGGCTTGAGTGAGAACGTTCGAAGCAACGTTAAAAGGCTCTCACTATGAAGGCAGAATGAGAAAAAGGAGGAGAGGCTGGCGCCAAAGAGAGCCAGCCTGTACGACTTCCTCATGGAAGCTCGCTTAGAGGCTCCATTCCCTCCAGCCGGAGGGTGGGAAAGATGCGTGGGCGGCGCATCTTGGGGACCGGGTCTGGTCCGGCATCTAGTCCGCCTGCGCATCTTGTGCCCGCCGCACACGCATCTTGACTGGGGCGGCGGGTCCGCCTGCGCATCTTGGTTACCCCTCCCACGCATCTTGACTGGGGCGGCGGGTCTGCCTGCGCATCTTGGTTGCCCCTCCCACGCATCTTGACTGGGGCGGCGGGTCTGCCTGCGCATCTTGGTTGCCCCTCACACGCATCTTGACTGGGGCGGCGGGTCTGCCTGCGCATCTTGGTTGCCCCTCCCACGCATCTTGACTGGGGCGGCGGGTCTGCGGGCGCATCTTGGTTGCCCCTCACACGCATCTTGACTGGGGCGGCGGGTCTGCCTGCGCATCTGGGTTACCCCTCTCACGCATCTTGACTGGGGCGGCGGGTCTGCCCATGCACTTTGACTGGGGCCGCGGCCCCTCCACGCAGACCCAGTGTCTGTCCAAAGGTGTAACATGCGGTATGCACTGCGGAGGACTGGTGGCTACAGCCATCACTCAATTGCTTGTACAACTAGAGTCTACTATGGTACCAATTGCCAATAGCCGCATCACATCCTTCTCCTTCTTGCAGCACAGAACACCCGTAGTGTTTGTCTTGGCCAGCACAACGGCAGTTGTAACCCGCCCCCGCCCAGCTCCACGGCTGCAAATCAAATTGCGGTCAATACACGTAAATGCAAATAGTAGCGCTTGCAACAACAACCAGCCCAATCATGGTCACCGCCCAGTGCATGCCCCGGCATTCCTGCCGTCCCTTGCTGCGCCCAGCGGGTTGACGCAGCAAGCCCCGCACGTTGCCGCCGCAGCCTGCCGCTGTCACGGCGCGGGCGCGCCCACGGCATGCGCCGGCGGCGGTGCCGCCACCCACCCAGCCCCAGCCCCAGCCGTCTGCAGCGGCAGCGCCGGCGCCGCAGCTGCCGTCCCTTGCTGCGCCCAGCGGGTTGACGCAGCAAGCCCCGCACGTTGCCGCCGCAGCCTGCCGCTGTCACGGCGCGGGCGCGCCCACGGCATGCGCCGGCGGCGGTGCCGCCACCCACCCAGCCCCAGCCCCAGCCGTCTGCAGCGGCAGCGCCGGCGCCGCAGCTGCCGTCCCTTGCTGCGCCCAGCGGGTTGACGCAGCAAGCCCCGCACGTTGCCGCCGCAGCCTGCCGCTGTCACGGCGCGGGCGCGCCCACGGCATGCGCCGGCGGCGGTGCCGCCACCCACCCAGCCCCAGCCCCAGCCGTCTGCAGCGGCAGCGCCGGCGCCGCAGCTGCCGTCCCTTGCTGCGCCCAGCGGGTTGACGCAGCAAGCCCCGCACGTTGCCGCCGCAGCCTGCCGCTGTCACGGCGCGGGCACGCCTGTTTATGGATCATACTTCCTGTTTGCCCGCAACTCGCGCCCAAACGCTGACTTGCGTGGAGGTGCGCCGACAGCCATGTGCACGGCCGCGAGTGCCTGCTGTGGCACGTTGCGCTGCACCTTGCTCTGTCGTGGCCGCCGCTGCTTGCCAAGGCCTGTCTCAGCCCCCACACGGGACGGCGGCGGCATTGCTACCCGCTGTAGGAGATGGCGCTGTTGGCGCCGCTAGTGCTGCTGCGGGGCGCCACGGGCGCCTGTCCGCGCCGCTTGCCGCCGCTGCCTCCGATTCGTGCCCTCTTCGTGACTGGCTCATCCGTGTCCGCCAGCGTCCCCTTGTCCAGTGTGCCATCATCGAAGAGCCAGCCGTGCTCCTCGCAGTACACGCGCAGGTCCTATAGATGGCCAAGTTGTACAAGTCAGTGGCGCACAATTGACGGTATTTGGACTGTGGAACATGAGCGCACACGGGGCATATCCAAGCAAGCCTGTCCGCACCTGCTCACTGTCCTTGTCGATCACGATGCTGCTGCCTGGAAGAAGAGTCCGGCCCGTCGGACACACCCAGGATTTGCACCACGTTGCTCGTCTTCCACCGCTCATTGGGGTTGCGAGGGCAGGCGTCCGTCAGGAGGTAGCCAGTCCACCAGTGCGCGGGTCCTGCAATGCACAGCGGGAATGTGAGAAGTATGGGTACAGGATTGGCAAGGAATACGACCGTTATAACCCTGTGCCCCGGTTGAGATACTAGCACTGTGTCCCTACTGCAGCAGCTACTACTCACCATTGCCCTTTGCCGGCAAGGACCTTCACAACCAGCTCGCCAGCAGGGTCATCCATGGCCAGCCGTGACGCCGACTCGCAGGTGGTCTTCCCCTTCGCGCTGGTGCCGGTGCGGACCATGGCCTCCACACACGCGACACGCAGGACGGTTTGGCCTTCAACCTCCTCCAGCACGCCACGTAGTCCTCGTCCGACATGTGGTCCTGCTCCTCCTGAGTCAGCCGGCGCACCTCGTCGCGGATGTCCTGGCCGACAGAAGCGGCCGTTTACACGGTCGCGGCCTTGCCTGGCAATGCATGCGTTGTCCTATCCAGAGCAGCAACAAAAGCTGCTGAGGAGCGTTCGAAGCAACGTTAAAAGGCTCTCACATGAAGGCAGAATGAGAAAAAGGAGGAGAGGCTGGCGCCGAGCCAGCCACGTACGACTGTCCTCATGGAAGCTCGCTTAGAGGCTCCATTCCCTCCAGCCGGAGGGTGGGAAAGATGCGTGGGCGGCGCATCTTGGGGACCGGGTCTGGTCCGGCATCTAGTCCGCCTGCGCATCTTGTGCCCGCCGCACACGCATCTTGACTGGGGCGGCGGGTCCGCCTGCGCATCTTGGTTACCCCTCCCACGCATCTTGACTGGGGCGGCGGTCTGCCTGCGCATCTTGGTTGCCCCTCCCACGCATCTTGACTGGGGCGGGCGGGGTCTGCCTGCGCATCTTGGTTGCCCCTCACCACGCATCTTGACTGGGGCGTGCGGGTCTGCCTGCGCATCTTGGTTGCCCCTCCCACGCATCTTGACTGGGGCGGCGGGTCTGCGGGCGCATCTTGGGTTGCCCTCACACGCATCTTGACTGGGGCGGCGGGTCTGCCTGCGCATCTGGGTTACCCCTCTCACGCATCTTGACTGGGGCGGCGGGTCTGCCCATGCACTTTGACTGGGGCCGCGGCCCCTCCACGCAGACCCAGTGTCTGTCCAAAGGTGTAACATGCGGTATGCACTGCGGAGGACTGGTGGCTACAGCCATCACTCAATTGCTTGTACAACTAGAGTCTACTATGGTACCAATTGCCAATAGCCGCATCACATCCTTCTCCTTCTTGCAGCACAGAACACCCGTAGTGTTTGTCTTGGCCAGCACAACGGCAGTTGTAACCCGCCCCCGCCCAGCTCCACGGCTGCAAATCAAATTGCGGTCAATACACGTAAATGCAAATAGTAGCGCTTGCAACAAACAACCAGCCCAATCATGGTCACCGCCCAGTGCATGCCCCGGCATTCCTGCCGTCCCCTTGCTGCGCCCAGCGGGTTGACGCAGCAAGCCCCGCACGTTGCCGCCGCAGCCTGCCGCTGTCACGGCGCGGGCGCGCCCACGGCATGCGCCGGCGGCGGTGCCGCCACCCACCCAGCCCCAGCCCCAGCCGTCTGCAGCGGCAGCGCCGGCGCCGCAGCTGCCGTCCCTTGCTGCGCCCAGCGGGTTGACGCAGCAAGCCCCGCACGTTGCCGCCGCAGCCTGCCGCTGTCACGGCGCGGGCGCGCCCACGGCATGCGCCGGCGGCGGTGCCGCCACCCACCCAGCCCCAGCCCCAGCCGTCTGCAGCGGCAGCGCCGGCGCCGCAGCTGCCGTCCCTTGCTGCGCCCAGCGGGTTGACGCAGCAAGCCCCGCACGTTGCCGCCGCAGCCTGCCGCTGTCACGGCGCGGGCGCGCCCACGGCATGCGCCGGCGGCGGTGCCGCCACCCACCCAGCCCCAGCCCCAGCCGTCTGCAGCGGCAGCGCCGGCGCCGCAGCTGCCGTCCCTTGCTGCGCCCAGCGGGTTGACGCAGCAAGCCCCGCACGTTGCCGCCGCAGCCTGCCGCTGTCACGGCGCGGGCACGCCTGTTTATGGATCATACTTCCTGTTTGCCCGCAACTCGCGCCCAAACGCTGACTTGCGTGGAGGTGCGCCGACAGCCATGTGCACGGCCGCGAGTGCCTGCTGTGGCACGTTGCGCTGCACCTTGCTCTGTCGTGGCCGCCGCTGCTTGCCAAGGCCTGTCTCAGCCCCCACACGGGACGGCGGCGGCATTGCTACCGCTGTAGGAGATGGCGCTGTTGGCGCCGCTAGTGCTGCTGCGGGCGCCACGGGCGCCTGTCCGCGCCGCTTGCCGCCGCTGCCTCCGATTCGTGCCCTCTTCGTGACTGGCTCATCCGTGTCCGCCAGCGTCCCCTTGTCCAGTGTTCCATCATCGAAGAGCCAGCCGTGCTCCTCGCAGTACACGCGCAGGTCCTATAGATGGCCAAGTTGTACAAGTCAGTGGCGCACAATTGACGGTATTTGGACTGTGGAACATGAGCGCACACGGGGGCATATCCAAGCAAGCCTGTCCGCACCTGCTCACTGTCCTTGTCGATCACGATGCTGCTGCCTGGAAGAGAGTCCGGCCCGTCGGACACACCCAGGATTTGCACCACGTTGCTCGTCTTCCACCGCTCATTGGGGTTGCGAGGGCAGGCGTCCGTCAGGAGGTAGCGCAGTCCACCAGTGCGCGGGTCTGCAATGCACAGCGGGAATGTGAGAAGTATGGGTACAGGATTGCAAGGAATACGACCGTTATACCCTGTGCCCCGGTTGAGATACTAGCAGCTGTGTCCCTACTGCAGCAGGCTACTACTCACCAGTGCCCTGTGGCCGCAGGACCTTCAGCACCAGCTCGCCAGCAGGGTCATCCATGGCCAGCCGTGACGCCGACTCGCAGGTGGTCTTCCCCTTCGCGCTGGTGCCGGTGCGGACCATGGCCTCCACACACGCGACACGCAGGACGGTTTGGCCTTCAACCTCCTCCAGCACCGCCACGTAGTCCTCGTCCGACATGTGGTCCTGCTCCTCCTGAGTCAGCCGGCGCACCTCGTCGCGGATGTCCTGGCCGAAGAAGCGGCCGTTTACACGGTCGCGGCCTTGCCTGGCAATGCATGCGTTGACGCGGCGACACAGCTCCAGAAGCTGCTGCAGGAGCGGGTCACAGACGCGCTGGCGTCTCACAGCTGGGTGCTGGCCCTCGGGCACGCCAGCAGCTGGCGCCGTGCCCTCCACGTCGCTGTCATCACTGGCGCTTGGCGACAGCACCAGCCCAGCGTCTGAGTCCGGCGCAGCCTCGCCAGTTGGGGGCTCTGTTTGCACAGAGGGCGGGGCGGACGGGAAGCCCAGTTGGAGGTCAGAAAGCATCCGTACCAACAAGCGGTGTCTGGTGGTGTCATGCACTACTCACCCGTGTCGGTGTCTGCATCGGCCATGTTCTGCATGGTGTTCTCCGGTCCCTCCCCGCCATCGGAGTCGGCCTCCGTCACATCTCCCGCCTCTCCCCCCTGCACGGTGGCTGCAGTGCCGCCTGGTGAAGGGCGGCGTGCGTCCCAAAGCAGGCGCATGCGGTTTGCGCCGTACTTGACACCTGCAGTAACAACATCGTACTGTGTGAGCAATTGCTGATTGTCGCATAAAATCTCAGGTTGCATGCGCAGCAGCATGCGGGACTGTTCGTGTGGGGACGGGGAAGAGGCAAGCTGCCAGGCCCGGGCTTACCCGCAACCGCCTTGGTCACATAGGACCAGACACTGTTTGGGCGTTCGGCTCCGTCTGCTGCAGGGCCGATGTCGTCCTTGAACGCCTGAACAACCTGAACACGTTGGCCACACCGGTAAGCCTGGCTCGACATGTCTGGAGAAAGACTAATCCACGTGTAACCCTCTATCTACGTACCGCGGCCTCGGCCTTGTCCGCGATCTCCGATATCTGTGAGTCCGTCAGGTAGTACTCACGCGCCGCCTGCTCATCCCACTCCTGCGAGGTGGTCACATCGGGGCGGTGCACCACCTTCGGTAACGGTCATGGCGGCACACTACTACTTTTGCTGCCATAGTCCCAATGTGCAATAGCCCCCGCACCTCAAGCTTCGTTGCCCGTGCCTGGCCACGTGCCGCCCCACGCTTGGCACTCGGCCAAGCCAGCTGTGACCTAGCCTCCATTTCCAGCTGGGTTGTTGTGTTCCGGATCAGCTCCTCGCCATGCTTGAAGGAGAAGGTGGTGCCGTTCTTGTCAGCGCAGCGCAGCGCTTGGAAGCCGTACTCTGAGAAGCGGCTGGAGAGGCGGTCAAAGACGCACCTAATCAGCACCTGTACATGATCAGATGCAATTGGGTTAAACCACCGCTTCTGCTAGTGCGCGCGGCACAGCCTTCAGCGCACCTGTTGTGCGAAGCAGAAGTCACGCATCAGCATGGCGTACAGGATGACACCGTTGCAGGCAATGATGACGTCCTGTGCTGTCTCGCGTGTTAGGAAGTGACCCTTCACGGAACCCACGCCTGACTTGCGGACCGAGGTCTCCCAGTGCCCGACAAACGCAATGCACCAAACAGCGCGAAAGATGGCGTCGGACAGCGGTAGGTCGTGGAGCAGGAAGATGCTGAGGAAGTTGTGCATGAACGTGATGTACAGGTAGGTGGCGTAGTACGAACCCTCCACAGTTGGGCCCTCGCCGCCCGCCGCGCTGCGTTTACCCTCTATGAGGGCATCCCGCAGTGTCGACACGGCCCTCACCGCGCCCGTAGCCGGGTCCACAGCCAGGTCCGCAAGCCTGGGGGCAGCGCATATGGCAAAGCGTGGAGTGGGTGCAACAAAGTTACAGGTGGGGGAGGGTAGTTCAAATAACTGGGTAGCACACGCTGGTTCGGGGGCTTTAGCTAAATAGGCTGGGTTACTGCGGTGGGGGCCGGATATCGGCCCGTGTCGCCATAGTGGCCTATTGTGGAAAATGCCATTTCGAGTCAAATCACGACCAAAGCAAGCCCGATTTCTACCAAAATCGATATCGAACACTTGTCGCTGATATGCTCAACATGTTTCTTGGGTCGAGAACTCAGCCCTGAACTCAACAATTTAATTGTATATCATGCGCTGCCGTGAAATGCTACCACTTAAATTGGTATTTAGCAATACATAATTAATGTTTGACTGGACGCCCCAGGTGAAATCCACGACACGCGTGTCGAGGTCATGCCGCACAACCTGACCCCACCGTGCACAATCTAACACGCAGGCCCCCTAGGACATAGTCAGTACCTGTCCCGACCTGGCGGGTGTCGGGTTTGGCGCAGTGGACTGTGTGCCCCGGCGCCACCCAGTGCACGTTGACTGAGTGCCCCACCGCTTAGCCTTACTTGAGGGTGGCGGCCTGGTTTTGCTTGTCCTTGTAGTTGAGGTCGCTCGACAGCACGCCCAAGCCAGAGACGCGCTTCGCCAGCGCGCGCAGCAGTGACGGGTTGATGAGGTATGGCCCAATCATTAGCAGTCGTGCTGGGTTGATGAAAAGGCGCCTGGCAAGGGGAATGCAACATGTTATGCACAGCACAACCTTTCACAGCTTGCCCGTTCTCCTACCTCAGGCGCCAGCCGATGTGCATCTCGTCCACGGTGAGAACAACAGGGCTGGTAAAGGTTGCCCAGCAGACGGCGAACATCTGCAGCAGCCAGTGCCCAATGCCCTTGCTGCCAGCAGGTGGCGTCCTGGAGGCCGGGCGCGTGGCGGAGTCCAGGACCGCTTTCCTGTGAGTTGAAGCAGCACAGCCAGGTTGACAAGTGTGCGCTCCGCTGTTGCATGCAGAAGAGTGACAGAGCCCGAGTGGAGGAGGGTTCAGGTGCATGCCGTCGCATCCAGTACCTCTCCCCCTCCCTCCGTCCCTCCCTTCCTCTTTTGCCCCCTCCCTTCCTAGTTCGCTTGCTCTCCCCCTTGTTTGCTCGCTCCCTCCCTCGGTCGCTTGCTCTCCCCCTTGTTCGCTCGCTCGCTCCCTCCCAGCCAACCGTGCCGTACCTGAACGAGGACGCGCCATCTCCGACGTGGGCGATGGGATGCCCACCAGCTGCACAGATCGCCTGGTCGACCCGCTTCCACTGCTCCACCACGACGGAGTTGTTCATGGTTTCGGTTGTGTTGTCGGTGGACAAGACCTGGGCAGGCAGGTAAAGGCCCTGCGGCGCCGCAGACACGAGCATGTACTCGTAGAAGGCCTTGCCTAAGCCGCGCGTATTGATGGCGTTGATCAGGTCGTCGACGCTCTTTACCACCACTACGCCGCCGTTGAGGCCGTACACATAGTACTTGCCGTCGCGCAGCACCACGTCCAGGTGCACAGCCACCGCCGTCGCGTCCTCAGTGGTGATGATGGGCAGAAGGTTCTGCCCGAACTCGCCCAAAATGAGCAGCACCTACACATATGAGCAGGGGCATTGGATGGTGCAGCACGATGATATGATGGTTGCAAAGATACGGCACGATGGTTGCAACAACCCAAACTCCCTAACACCCCGCGGATATTACCCTGCTAACGTGGATGTAAACTACTATAGACCCCAACATCCCCGCACCTTTTGCACGTTCTCCTCCAGTGTGCTGAGCCGAAACCAGGCGTATGCCTCTCGGTCCTTCCGTGTCTTGCTCAGAGAAGGCCCGTGCAGGTTGATGGAGACGAAGTTGTGCACCAGTGGGCCGGCCATGTTGAGGATTGTTACGTAGAACGCCACCTCCTCGGGCTCGCGGCGTGGGCCCTTGACGCTCAGGCCACGGATGATGCCCCGCAGCAGCTGGTACAGCGCGCCGGTGATCAGTCCTGAGGCAGGGTGTGGATGCGGACAGGGGAAACGAGGACGGACAACAGCACGCCGACACATCAATTGTGAAGAGCCTAGAGCAACAACGACGGGATGCACGGAATGCAAGACTGGACCCGTGCTGCGATGATAGCAAGTTGCATCGGGGCTTCTCTTGCTTACCGCCACGCTCTGCGGACTCCAATTTCAGTACCAGCTCGCTGCGTGACGCGTCCGCAGCAATGTACGACCTCAGGTGCGCTGCCTGCTGCTGGAAGCGCTCCTGCCGCTGGCTGATCTCCTTGTCCAGGTCCATACAGTCAGCGCGCTCGCTCTGCAGTGCCTGCTGCACCGCCATCAGGCGGTGAAAGAGTTCCGGCCACGCAGCCCGCCGCAGCGCAGCGTCATCTGAGGCGCCGGGGAAATAGACCTGGCCCTGCTTGCTGGCGGCATCACTGCGCTGCTGCGCCCTCTCCGCTGTGCGCTTGAGTTTGTGAGCTTGGCTGAGCCCACTGCACGCAGCACACGTCTCACCCGGCGCTGCTGATAGGCGGCACACTACCGACCGCACGCAGTCCGTGTCGCCGTAGCAGGCTGGCAGGCTGCATTGCTCCTTCAAGGAGGTGCCCTGTAAGAACAGGTTGCAGCGTCAGGACCACGCAGGCTCCACAGCCCAATCACACGCATTGCTTACCTGGTCGCTGAACCAGGCATCCAGGAGCCGCGGGTGCATCCCCAGAGCCGCGTGCGCATCTCCTCCGGCGTCCTGGACAGCGGCTTTGAGGTCGCTGTGCCCCAGCACGCCGTGCTCGCCCCCAATGAACAAGGGGGCGAAGCACGCGTCCCGCAGGCCTGGGCAGCGCACCGCCCCCAGGTCCTGTCGCCGCCGCTCGTGAATCTCTGCCCGGAATGTGCCAGCGGCTGTCCCGTGCACGGGCGTGCTGGCAGTGGGCAGCGGCAGGACGCGCATAGACAGCCCGTGCTGAGCTGCCACCCGCGCAAACCTCCATCGTGCGTCTGATCCATTATCTAACTTCGGCGATGCGTCTGTGTAGAACGCGTACTTATTGCCACAGAGCTGCTGCGCGCACTCAGACTGAACCGCCAGCTCTGGCGTAAGGATACACAGGGATGCCGAACTGCCACAACAACAAACTACTGCTGTGTGCTGGCGGCGACAGACAGTGCACGGCAGCGCCCAGCTGTGCAAAGATGTTAGGGACATGTCGCGAACCAGTGGTTCGTCTCGCAGTCTTACAGCTCCAGTAGTATTTTTGTGCTCCCCAAGCACAGATGCGGCGCTAGATAACAATAAATAGCAGCAACAAACGAACTTGAAAGCTGGAAGGCACTGGTCAACGCGGCGACTGGGTCTGTCTCTCGTCTGTGCCTTGAACATTGGTGTTTGACAGCTTTTCTGAAAGCTACGTTTACTAACTTTGTCGCCGAATATTGCACGTTGAACGCCTGCACGGAGCCGCAGCGGCCGTGGGATTGGCCGAGGACGCCGATGCCTAAGCCCGACACCGAACGCTGCATACCCACATGCTTGAAATGTGCAGCGCTACAAACGATTACAACCCAGCGCATACTTGAAAGGAGCGTAGGAGTAGGAGAACCCATGGAGGACGACATGGACGCCGACCGTGAACGGAGCGAAGAGGAAATGACGGAAGAGGACATAGGGCGCGATCAGGAGCGCGATAAGGAGCGCGACACGGAGCGCGTCACGGCTCCCAGCGACGAGGTAAGTCCGGCGCGAACCAGCGGCTCGCTCCCAATCCTGCTCCCGCGTTCTGTCCTGCGAGACCCAGTCCGCGCTTCTTTGAGAGTTTGATCCTGTCCGTTGTAACTACAGGAGCTCCGGAGTGAATTGAAGCGGATCACTGGGACGCAACCTGCGGCCGACAGCGCTCTGCGCGAGCTCGAGATCGCAGGCATGGGATCTGGGGAGCGGCTGTGCAAATTCTACAAAAGTAAGTATGGTTGCTGTGCGACTGGGCAAGGCGACGTGGCGGCATGGCAACTTAACTCACGCTGACGTCCATCTGGCGTGCTTCAAACAGAAATCCCGGCGCTCGACGCGAGGAAGCAGCTATCGCAGTCGCTGGGCATCACTCTGATGCAGGCGATGGAGCTGCTGGACTGGGCCGGGGCCACACCCGACACACCCGACGCACCGCAAACGGCCGCGCGGCGAGGCACCAAGCGGAGCTCCAAGCAGAATGACCCGCTCCTGTTGGCGGCGAAGATGGACGTGAGTCTGCGGCGAGACCTGTCCTCTCGCACGCTGCCGCACGCTGCCGCACGCTGCCACCTCCTCGCTGCCGCCCCACGCTGCCGCACGCTGCCGCACGCTGCCACCTCCTCGCTGCCGCCCCCACGCTGCCGCCCCCACGCTGTCGCCCCCCCCACGCTGCCCCCACGTTGCCTCCCTCCCATCTTTGCCCGCCACCCGCGTTTTTTTTGCCCGCTGGAATTACCCGCAGGCACAGCTCGTTCAGCGGCTCAAGGAGGACCTGCTTAAGGAGGGCATCCGGAACCCGGACCCGCGGCACCTGCTGTACTACGAGGACAGGCACGGGAGCATGCTTGGGTACCTGTACTTCGCCGACAATGCCACGGGCGCGGACGACGAGCCCAGCGGCTATTACTGGTGCCTCGCGTGCAACAACGGCATGTTCCCCATGGGCCCGCCCAGCAGCGCCAAGTCCCGAGCTCCGCCGAAGCGAGGTGGGCGGCTTCACTGCGCGTTCAGGCAGGGGATGACGGCGGATAGCTGGGCGGGCTGGGGTTACGGGTCGTGGTTGACACTTTCATTTCCGGCCACTGCAGGTACTGGGAGCTTCGCGGACCAGTACAACGAGATCACGCCGCTGGACCCCGTGTCCTGTTGTGCGACCGCTGGCGCCCGAGGTGGCTGGTGCACCCTGAGCGCCATGGCTAACGTGGAGAACGCGCTGTCCCACGTCAAGACGCGCGACCACCAGCTCGCAGTGAAGCAGGAGACGGCGCGCGACGACCAGCGGGGCGTGTCATCCAGCGTTGCTCTGCCGGCGTCCGTGCGCTCCATCTGCTCCACTCTCCCCCCGCAGCGCCGCATCACCACCTTTGGCATGTCAGAGCCGGACGCTATGGCGGAGTACCTGCGCGTCAGGGAGTGGCGGGAGAAGCAGCAGCCCGAGCAGCAGCGGCCCCGGCAACAGCAGCCCCTCCGACGCCCGACGCCTCCACCGCGACGGGATGGGCCCCCGCAGCTGATGGGCCCGCCAAGGCAGGCAACGCCGCCTACAGGGCTGCAGCGGCAGGTGACGCCGCCCACTGGGCTGCAGCGGCAGGTGACGCCAGTGCAGGCGACGCCGCGGCAGCCCACACCGCCAGCACCAGCCGCACAGGCGCAACTGACGCCGCCGGCGTTGGGACAAATGCAGGCGCCCCTGGCGGCACCACAACTGCAGCCACCGCAGCAGCAACAGCAGCAACAGCAGCAGGAGGAGGTGCACGTCTTCAACGCCGCCGCAGAGTGGATCAACAACCCTACGCCCGGCGGCGGGAAGCTGTGGGACTGCCGGCACTGCAGCACGCGCCACGCCGTGGCGTCCTGCTGTGTGTGCGGCGAGTTTGTGGTGTACCAGCGGGACGCGTCAGGCATCATGTGGTTTCGCTGCTCGACGTGCCACCAGTACAACGTCGGCTTCCGCGAGTGAGACACTAGCTTAGGCATGGTGGTTGGCGGGTGGTGTACAGCAGGTGTTGTGCGTGAATGTTGCTGTGTGTCGTTTCGTCTGCTCACGACAGACCCTGCTGCTACCTGATGGCGCAGGGACCCATTCGGCAGTCAGTTGCTAGCCGCAGAAAAGCGTGTGTGTGAGGCAGGGGCGGCCTTTTTCCCTTGCGCCGCTTTGGCATTGTTGGATATCCACGAACACCAGCTCTACAGGGCATTGGGGTTCGAGACGTTTACTGCATATGTACAGGCAGGCAGGTTGGGTGTGGGGCTGCGACAGGCGCAGCACTTGATTGCCGGGGCGCGCTTTCAGAGGCTACTGTCGAGTGCTGATGTCCAGCCCACCTCGGAGCGGCAGGTGCGACCATTGGCGTCGGCACCGCGGGAAGTTGCTCTGGCGGCCTGGCGGCTGGCAGTTGAGAGGGCGGGGGATGACATGCGGCTACTGACGGGACAGCTTGTACAGCAGTGCCGGTTGGTGGTGACAGGGGGTGAGGTTGGAGACGCCCGCAGCTCAGACAGCGCGAGCAGTGGGCATGACGCGGACACTGGCTGTGCCGCGCTGTCCGCGGAGGCCAGGGACAGTGACGAGGTGGGGGCGAATGGGCGAGGCAATGTGCGATTGTTCGTGTCAAGCGAGAGCGTGGAGTGGCACTCACCTACTCACATTCTAGAGCTGGTGCGTGAACTGTTCGCGCCAGGAGGCATAGACCTGGACCCATGCTCCTCGCGTGCTGCAAATGCACGTGTGCAGGCGGGCAGGTACTACGATGTTGCTGCGAATGGACTTGCTGAGAGTAATGAATGGAGCGGGAACGTGTACATTAATCCACCGTTTGGATTGCACGACGGCCAGAGCTGCCAGGGCTTGTTTTTTGAGAGGTGTGTGCGTGAGTATAACGCCGGTCACATTGACCAGGCCGTGCTGCTTTTGAAGGCGTCTGTGGGATACCGCTGGTTTGACGCGGTGCTCCAGTGGCCGGTGTGTTTTGTACGGGATAGGTTGGCCTTTGTCCGGAGTGAGGGCGGAGCTGAGCGGCGAGAGCTGTCTTGGGGAGCGCGGGCTGGCAATCCGCATGGGAGCATGGTGGTGTACATGGGGAAACGGGTGCAGCAATTTGCCGCGGTGTTCGGCCGCATTGGGCGCATACCGGGTGCAAATGCCTGGGCGTTGCCGTTGAGCAGTGCGCAGGCAAACAGTTGATGGTGGTAGAACAGGCACGCAGTGCACCAAGCCATCTGATTTTTGCATGCATGCGTGTAGTAAGTCGAATTGTCAACACATATCAACTCTGTACAACCTGATATAATTAAAACGAGTGGAATTACTGAGCTGTGCAAATGTGTGCGTGTGTGGTGGAGGAGGTGTCAAGGGAGGTGCGAGGCAGGTTCACCCACGGCGCACACATGTGGGAGAGAGGCATGCATCCATGCCCGCTCACTGGTGTCGACTGGTGGAAAACCAAGGAGTGGCAGCTGTGTGACGGCAAAATGGGGACACACAAGTGTGCCCCTGTAAAATGCCTTTGACTTGTCCTGGTCATCTCCTCTGCACACGCATCTTGAGTACGGGGGCGGGTCTGCGGGCGCATCTCCAAACCCCTGCACACGCATCTTGAGTACGGCGGCGGGTCTGCGGGCGCATCTCCAAACCCCTGCACACGCATCTTGAGTACGGGGGCGGGTCTGCGGGCGCATCTCCAAACCCCTGCACACGCATCTTGAGTACGGCAGCGGGTCTGCGGGCGCATCTTTGAATCCCCTGCACACTCATCTGAAGTGCGGGGGGCGACCCCGCGCGTGCATCTAAAGTACGCGGGCCGACCCCGCGCAGGCATCTAAGATACCCCGGCAGCCCCCGCGCGCGCATCTGTAGGACCAGAGGCCCGGCGCACTTTTTCGGATTTCCCACCCTCCTCTCCAGCCCCTTCGGGGCCTCCGGTCCTCCGCCTCTAACCACACATAAACTGGTTAACATCAGTGAAACATATACAGTGGTTCGTTCTGAGATGCTCCTCAAACTGGCGTTGTTAGTTAAGGAGCTCCTCAGTCACCAACTGCCGGGTTCCGAGACAAAGAGAACGACCCTGGGTCTGTCGATGCGTTGGTCCCGAAAACCTCACCTATTCCACCCGAGGTTACTTCCGAACGATGCAAAATAGTCGCAAAAGCTCATAGCCCGTGTAGGAACGCGTAAAACGGCTTCGCCGAGCGACGACTTGCGGCGCAAACCGCGCCTCCTACCTTAATGGATATCTAGATGATCAACGTAATACAAATCTGATATACAAACTATTTAAATCGCGAAACGCCCCTCCCCGACCAAGCCTGCGAAAGTCGGCGACCAACCCTGGTTTGTTCCCGCCCGAACTCGCTCCCTCGTGCCTTCAAGTAAATATTACGTAAGAATGACAATTCATCCGTTTCTTAAATTTTATTTAATCAGCGAAGGCCTCATCGCCGGTGAAGTCCGCGGCCGACCAGGATCCAAACTCCAACATCACAGACTCCACTTCAGCGGCGCCGGCAGGCCCGCCTTTATGCTGCCCTATGTATAGACAAGATGGACAACTTGACCGACCCTGGGTCAAAACCGCGCACGAATTCTTAATAGCGCGTTTCGCGGGCGCCGAGCAAGTGCAATCGAAAGGCCGCGTTGCACAGGCGCCAAAAGTCGCGCTGGTGTCGCGCATAATCGAGTCTGTGACAAATTCATTTGCTGCAGCAATTACAATTGCAAGCAATTTCGCGTGGAGCGGCCTTTCGGCCAACCTGGGTTTTGCTATCAACTTTGATATGCAAGCGCTATCAAATAGCATTGTGGGTTTTCAAAGGACAGTAAAATTTTCACAGAGCGGTTACTGAAAATTGACCGCGACTTCACAGCCAACATCCCGAGCGAGCATGCGCATGCTAGGAACCCCGGCCCACTTCCCACGAGGTCCACGACCTCTTCCCACCCTTTCTTTATCATTTTTAGAGAGCGACTACTGAGAGTTGATCGCGACATCGCAACATCGCAACATCCAGTGCATGCCACGAATCCCGGCCCACTCCAACTCCCTCCCGGTCCATACATACCCTCCCTCTGCATAGACCTCGTCCCCAGCCTCGTCCCACCCTTTCCAGACCGAGAAGCAGCACACTCAATAGGCCAGATCATTTCGGCAAACATTCTGGGAATTAGATATGCACAAAACATACACAATTATTAGAGTAAACAGAGAAAGCCTGGCGACAAGGGGTGTCAGCTTTGGAACAGTTGGGAAAATGGCCTGAGCCCCTACAAAGCACGGGACGTGACGTTTAGCATGGGGGCTATCATGTGGCCCCACCCGCTAAACATCCACCGCACCCTTGCACGTCTTGCGGACGTGTAATGCCAAATATTTTAGGCGTGGTTTAGCGTAACAGGGACGCACGCCGTGCACCACACGTTTGCTCAACCACGCTACTTGTTTCTGTGTTACAGCTGTGGGGAGACTTCTGACCCGGGCCCGAAACACGGCCGCTGCAGCCTACCAGCCTCTTTGGACTGGCGAGAGCGCCGACAACCTGAACGGCGCACACAAACCAAGCCTACGGCGGTCGAAACGCGCACGACGCTTGACCTCCGTGAAACGCAGTGCGTCTGCCTCCATTCGTCAGACGTAAGAAAAGGAAGGCAGCTCGCTCGAATCACCCGCACATAAGACAGCACTCACACACAGCAAGAAAGAGAAAACCTTGATCAACCCCCAGGAGCCACCGCCTGTCCACCCACCACCGTTCAGCTAAAACCTATTACCAAAGCCGGCGAAAACGCAAAAAGCCACCGCACACGGAAAACGCCCACGTTGTTTCCCTCCACGATAATGCGACGTCCCGCATCACGTCACCATCTCTCGGTTTGCCAGGCTCTGGTGTATTACATACTTGGACTTCAGTGAGAGGGCGTTGAGTGAGGCAACGACCCAGGCCCCGGCAGTCTGTGTCCTTGCACGTTCCCGACGTGCCGCGAAGTGTAGCGGACAACGTCGTGGACACACGCGCGATGTCACGGACGCAACTGGCATGGGTGCTTGACGACATGATGGCATAGGTGGTTGTTCTTTATTGGTGTTTGTTTGATACGCTGTGGCATGCGGGCGACCAAGGACCGCGACTGAATGGTGGTTGCGGGCGGTTGGACGCGCGAGCGCGACAGGTCGGTCCGTCGCCAAAAGTGGAGGCCATAGCGGTGTATTTAATAGTATTTGTATAGGTTATTATTAGGGAATCAAGCTGCCTGCGCGAGAGCGGCTCTGTGGTTTCCGTGGCCAAAAGGCACACGCCGGCAGCCGTTACATAAGCGGCGGCTAGGCGGGGGCCAGGAGGTCGCGGCATGGAGTCACGCTTGTGCAGCGGCAACAAAAGGGTACACTCGCTGTTCTTATTTGGTGCTGACGTTGCTATTTGGTAGTGGCAAGAATTGGGGAAGGCGACTGGGTTTGCGCTGTTTGGGCCCCGTTGGGACTGGCCTCCCGGCCGGCGCAAGCCGGGCGGAATGTTCACCCCAGCGTCTGCCGTGCGGCCCAGTAGGCCAGCCGGGCGCGGTATTTATAGACCCGTCGGCGTGTGTTTTACAACAACCAACAACAAAACCAAGAACAACTTTAGGAACTGAATCTTGGGAGGAGTACAAACAAGTAGGAACCGCCACTAGGGCGTGCGGCTGCGGCCGAATACTCCGACCAGACCAATTGAGACTGAGAGTGTAACGGTAGCGCTGACTATATCCCCATCCGTCACTCGCCCCTCCCGAGTTGTCCCACTCGTAGAGAGTCAGGGTTTAGGTCTCGCTGGGTAGTGCGACGAAAGCCACGCCGCTTGGACAGCAGTGTAGGCCCGTCCTTCGTCCCCCACTCCAACAGGTGTCTGAGGACAACCTGGGGCTACCGGCAAGTCCGTGGTCGTAAGTAAAAACACATAGGCACGCCGCGTCGCGAGGGTATTAGACCGAGACCTCCTGCCAGGCGGGCCTCCCTAAGACCGACGTAGGCAACAGGGCGTTGTATCGGTGGTATCGTGTGTTGGTCACGCTTTACCAGGTGGCGCTTGGGAGCGCCACCAGCCCCCCTGAGTCGTTTGAATAGCCCCTCATAGGTGCGTGGCGGTGACGGCGCCCACGCACTGTAACGACGGGTCACGACATTGCCAAATACCCGCGTGTGGAAAGACACCTGAGGCCCAATTGGTGGGGCGCGCGGAGCCCGTCCCCGGAGTGGCATTGGCCACAGCCCTAAGAGGCTGGCCACATCCGGCCACGGTGAACGACGTACAGTGCCTGAGGGCACAGGTCAGGTATTGGGGTAGACGCCACGTGCCCTCAAATCAAAAAGGGGGAGGGGGTAGAGCAGGGCACGTACGGCGGGTTACTGTTAGCACCCGAAGGTTCGAGTCCTCACGACGGTGCGCAGTGGCTGCTCTGAGTACGGCTAGTGGCAGCTAGCCGGGCGAAGGGCCGGGTGGGTGTGTGTTAGTTGCCTCAGGAGCCCGGTGGGCAAGCTCTAACGCCCCCACGGGTGGGCAGGCCGGCAACCCGGACTGACCACCTGCGTGTGTATACAACACACGTCTGACTGTAGGATATCCAACCAATCAACTGAACTCAATACGCTTCCGCACTTTTGACGCATCTCGAAACCCTGGCCCGCAGACGCGGGAGGGGTAGGGATTACTTGCGCGAGGGACCACCGCGCCGTACTGACCACACCTGGAGAGTGTGAAGCGCCACACCAGTAGGGTGTGAGCGGAGCGCCAACAGGGCGCCGGACAAGGGCACGCTAGGACGTGGCCCGCTTCTATTGTCCAAATTGTGATATTGCTGAGCTGTGTACTTCGCCTTGCCACTTTCCCCCGTTCCCACAGGCACCCTGACCACGCTGGTGTGCTGGAGACGCAGTGGGGCTAACGACAAGACCCAAGTCGCAACTAGCTGTGTTTGGAACGCGTGATTGGCAGTGGTAGAACCGTAGCAGAAAGGGCCCGCGTCTGTCTTCATACAGGCGGGTTCTGAGGCCACGAGTGAAGCTAGATCCTGGCAGTTGGGCGATTGCTGTGTGGCTGTGCTGACACGCTGAGGCAAAAAATAAAATTCCACGGTGTTAGGTACACTACCGGCGTCCCCGACGCGTTTGTGGTATCGAGACCAGGCAATAGCTTGGCCTCTTGCTACATTTCTGCCTTACTATCACGCTTATACCCGAAGGGGCTTGCGTGTGGCGTGTGACCTGTAACCCAGGAATCACACAGCAGACCAGGCAATTGCTCAGTGAACGTGCGTGCGTGCTATCACCACCACCACATTCACTGTAAATCCGTTCCACCAGGGCATTCACGCGGGGTTGAACTGTGTGCACGGTTCCAACCCCATACGGTAGGTAAACCCTATTAGTGCACACATCCAATAGTTGAGCGTGCAGTGTGGGCTTGCGAACGCATTAGCCCACCACGCTACACAATCCGGCCTAGGCCGTTGTGTTGGCACTTGGTCGCCTAGGGCACCAACAAGCCACAACTCAGGGTAACGCTACTTAGTGCCGAGCTGTAGCTGAGCCACTTGGTGGCACACACACACAGTAAAAGCACACCTCCTCTCATCTCACGGAGATGGCCGGAGCAGCGGTCCCACCATTGGATGTATCGCCTACCAGTCTCAACGCTATACCACTCTTTGACCCTAAGGCTCATAACGCCAGGGCATGGCTGGTAACGTTAGAGAAACATGGCAGGCTGTTCCGATGGTCGCCACAGTCCCACTTGGAGGTAGCACGCTGCCGCCTGGGACCTGAGGCGTCCATCTGGGAGTCGGGAATGGGTGGGCGTTTCCACACCTACGATAGCTTTAAACAAGCTTTCGTTGAGAGGTACGCCATGAAGGAACATGAGCTGCAGACGCGCTTGACGAACTGCAAGCAGCGTATGAGGGAGTCAGTCCATGTCTATGCAGACAGGTATCGCCACTTGCTGGCTTTGCTTGGCCTCAAAGGCAGTGAGACCCCTTTCTATAAGCTCAATTTCTTACGTGGGATGGAACCTAAGCTTGCACGCAAGGTCTATCGCACCCACCCTCTCGATCTTAAAGAAGCCATTGCTGAGGCCATCTACATCTCGGAAGGCCTGAGCATGGGTGAAGCGTCGGACGAGGGTAACGAGGGGCGCTTCCGCAGGACTGCTGCGGGCAGGGCGCGCCTCAGGAATCCGAACGCTTGGGATGGCGCTCCCCCAGGGAGGGAGGGGGAATGCACGGACCGGGGTCTGCCCACAGGGCAAGCTTCACGACCGTGCGAACCCGAACCATACCTGGACAGGGAGCCAGTGCGCGTCAGGACTCGCCACGGGTCTCAGGGTCGGGATGCTGGCGCGGACAGGACATGGGAGGAGCGACGGCCCTTTAGGGCCGCCGCACTCCGTGCACCGCCGCACTGGACCCCAGAACCAATGGAACCTGCGAGCGTTTGGGACAGGCAACTGATGAATCAGACTAACAGTCTATTACGTCAGCTGGCAAAGCTGAATATCAACTTCGCCCGCCAAACCCATGATGAGCGGCACCCGGATCTGCCTCTGAGCTCAGAGTCTGACCGTGAAAACCATCCCGCAGCCTCGGTCCACTCCGCGCCTGCAACGCCACATGGCTGGGTTTACAATCCTGGCGGTGATGAGCATTGCACGTACGAGATGGGCGCCAGAGGCGCCCGCTATCTTGCCTAGACGGACATGTCTCGCCTGAGTCAGCATCCATGTTGGGAGAGTGAAGGTTAGGGAAGCGAGACACGCCACGTGTGCGTTCGGCTATGCCGGGCGGGCTGCTGGCGTGATCCGACATCCCGGACACTCCAAGGGGGCCGCATAAGCTCTCACTTACTTCATGGCTGCTGGCCGAGGCGGAGGTGCAGCGGGCACGGACACTGGACCGTGCAGCGCGTACCCCGAGGCCTTTGTCCCCAGAGGCATGGCCACCGGCTACCGTCAAGGACGGTGAGATGGGCTGACCAATGAAGTGCGCTTCCATTTGGTCCAAATGAGATAGAGCTGCGCGCTCAATCCTGCACTTGAGTGCGGAAGGCGGGTGTAAGCGCATGGAGGCACGTGCGCGGCGGGATACGGCTGTAAGAGGGCCCCTCCTCAGTCAGATCCCAGCAGGCGTGGCTCCTCCACGCGCACGCTTACCTGCAATCCCCAGGTGACCAGGCTAGTTGGCGGGGCGCGAGGACAGATAGGCTCTGACCATCACGTCTTCCGTTGGCACCCACGCGGCCAAATGGCTGGCGCACAGGTGTTGATGAGCCGCGCCTTGGCATGCAGGTACCTGGAAGGGCGGACGGGCGAAATGGTTAAGGGCGCATGACAATGAACCGCCGTCTCGATTACCCTATGCCCTAGGGGTGGCTGTCTGGCAATATGGTTGGCTCTCCCCGGTGTTGATCAGCTGCGCCTTGGCACGGGGGCTGAGCCCTTGCGCACGCACTGACACACCACGCAGGAGAACAACTGTGCCTTGGCACAATCCCGAACAGGCTCACCGTGAAAATGTTAGTGTGTCGTGTCACAGTGAAGCTGCAATTCATGCACGGAGGCCTTCCACCAAGAGGCCAACCTGCATGCAGTGTCGCAACACGAAGGACAGGATTTATGTGAGCATCTCCAACCGCTGGGTAACTGGCGTATGTGAAGGAGGAGCTTTCATGTGCTTGTCAAGACACCGTGTCGGCACAATCCTTAGGCCCGGCCGCACCAATGACAGTCGTGCGTGGTAGTAACATACGCACGACCACGGTGCCCAACCCTGAGTGCTCAAGCGCCCAAGGACAGGCACGGGACGCCCAAGGAAATTGATATAGCTTCCACATCCCAGGCCTAGCCGTGTCCACTCCGGACGCGGCTGGCGTGCGTGGCTGTAGCACACGCACGTCCAGGGTATCCAACCTTGTGCGCGGAAGCGCACAGGGGCGGACAAGAGGCACCCAGGATCTACCTCTACAGTTATTTGTACGTGGTGCTACCTTAACCTCAGGTCCGGCTGTGGCAGCCGCGCCACAGCAGGCGTGCGAGTGCAAGGCACGCACGCCCAGGGTACCTGCCAATTCGTGCAGGCGTGGGACACCCAGGGACGCCCAAACAAGTGCATCTGGTGTGCGGAACTGGCCGCGTCAGAATGCGCTACAAGGCTACGACTACGATTGGACAAGGCTGGCTACAACTACTTGAGGACGCTGTTGCGAGCTGCAACCCCGTCGGGGGACGCGGCTGCACGCCCTCCAGGCGCATGTTCGTGGAGCTAACATGGACCTTCAAGGCATCCCAACAATGGGAAAGGGCGGTGGCGCCCTAACACCCCGCGTCACTCCAAGCCCATGTGTACATGGTACGTTGGTATCACCGGGGCAGGTTAGGGTTTACCGCAGGGGCAAGTGTACGCTAGCCCATGCTGGGCACTAACCCGTCTTCACCCAGACGGAAATAAGGGAAAGACCGCGGCTGCCCGCCTACCTCCGGGGTGTCGGAGTCACGGCAAATGGCGCAGCTGGTACTCGCTGCGTGGGCTGGGGAACAAGCAAGGGGTGTCACGACGGGAAACGGACGTGATGCGGCCAGCGGCCCTGCCGCGCACCGCCCACGCTCCCCCAACGTGAACTCGCACGCACTCGAGTTCCCAAGCCCAAAACGCTGGTCAGAACGCCGCAAGCGCCGGAGTCGCTCAACACCCACCTCCAGTGGGTGACGTTGAGGTGGCTCCAGACATGGGTGCATACGGCGTTCCTGACGAAGAAACAAAAGGCCGATAGGCAGGCGGCAGCAGGCAGGCAGCAGGAAGGGGGAAAGGCAGGGGTCAAACCCCTGCAGCTGCTCCAACCACGCGTGCCCCAGCTTTGCGTGCCACCCTGGATCGCGTGTATTGCCCGAGAGTCCCTGATGTCCCGCTGAATACGCCATGCTATGTCCACGTGCCGGAACGTGACTATCAAGTATCGGCGCTTGAAAGCAGGAGGGGGGCATACGCGTTCCAGTCCTATCAGGCCGGAAGTAACGGCGAGCGTGTTGCGCTCAGGGACGGCGCCGGCAAGCTGTTCCTAGTGAACCGCACACGGCTGATCGTGCCCAAGGAGTACGCGACACCCACCAACAACAACGATGAGGCTGGTCCATCCACAGCTCCCCCGCCACACTTACGGCGGGGAGCTGAGAGGCCAGTCGGGCCGTCCACGACTCCCCCGCCTCCACAAAGGCAGGGAGCCGCTGGGTCGCCCACGACACTCCTCCCACCCGCTGGGCAAGGGGTTGCCGGTGCGGCTGATCCAGCTCGGGCCATCAAGCAGGAGGAGCTCCTTGACGAGGGGCTACCTGCAAAACAACGCATGAAGGGGGCAAGTCAAACAGACCACTCCAACCGCTACGAAACTAGCGTATGTGAAGGAAGGGCCTGTGCGTGTTTCTCAACACGAGCTTGCTTCCACATCCCAGGCCTAGCCGTGCCCACTCCGGACGCGGCTGGCGTGCGTGGCTGTAGCACACGCACGTCCAGGGTATCCAACCTTGTGCGCGGAAGCGTGCAGGGACGGACACGAGGCACCCGGGAATAGAACACTACGAGTAATTGTATGTGATGCTACCTAAACCCCAGGTCCGGCTGTAGCAGTAACGCTGCCGCAGGCGTGTGCATTTGCGCTATGGACACACGCCCAGGGTACCTGCTGATCTGTGTGTATGCACGGGCAGGAGGCACGGGACACCCAGGGGCTTCTACAACAACTGGTATCGAGTGCAACCGGGCTGCACGCCTACATGCAACCGGGATGCGCTACAACATTAGTGAAGGAACTACAACTACGAGGAGTCAAGGTAACCCCACGTCGCCGCCACCCAGCTTAGGGCGCGGCTGAGACCTACAACAATGCACGTTCGAGGATCAACCGTGCATCTCAAGAACAAGGAATGTATCGTGAGTGCGGGCGCAATCGTCCCACGCCCCCTGGCGGCGTGCACCACGTCCTTCGGGGCGTGGTAGCGGCCAAGGCCGGGAGAGGTTAGCACGCCAGGCAGGGGGTAATTCATCCCATGCCCAAGTGCTGGCCAGTGTCACCCACACGTAAAACAGGGAAAGTCCGCGGTTAGGCACATCTCCTCAGGGGGGCGTAGCAAACCAAGGCAACGAGCGCAGTAGCTGTGTGCTGCCGAGGCAAGGAGGGAAGTGCAAGGGTCGCAACGACGGGAAAAGGACGTATTGGCTAGCGGCCCTGCTGCACGCCATCCACGATCCCCCTGCGTAAGCCCCTAGCGCAAACCCCTCCAACTCAGGCACTTCCAGCACTGCCGAAGGCAAACGAAGTTGGGATGGGGATGCTAAACTTCGGTGTGGCACTCCTCTTACCTTCGTGAGCTAGAATTACGTGCCATATGGAGAAACGTAGTTGAGAAGCAAGGGCCGGTCGCGAATGGCGACCTCCCAAATGCCTTCTCGCTGCTCCACTCCTGGCTCGCTCCGGCTATATCACCACGGCTCGTTCAAGAGAGTGGACCTTATGGCCGGAAACTGAGACAAAATCCACCCTGCGTATCTTACGCAAGTGAGTTTGAGGTGGAAGACAAGTCTCTGCCAGACTAATAGCCTTAAAGCTGTAAGCTGAAGGGCACTGGCAATTTAGTCCTGAGAAGTGTAAGCAGTTTGGCAAACCCGAAGTGCTAAAGTCGAAGCCTCTGGGCGGAGCTTGAGCAAAAAGGGGAATTTGCATTTAGCTTGCTTGCCGAAGAATGGACTACGAGGCGACGCCGGATCCAAGTCAACATGACCTGGCACAAACTGGCATCGTCCCGAACCGCATTGCCCCGGGCTTGCGTCTGACGGGCCCCACCCTGTGCGGGGACCTGGCTGACCCCCTCAACCCCTGGCGCAATGCAGAGTCATATATAACATGACTAAATATACAGGATTCCGGGCTGTGCAGGAGCTCCGGGCCAAGTGCGTTGACACTGGGCCAGAAACTGACGCCGGGCCTGGAACCGGGTTAAAAGAGCGCCGCATCCCTGCCTTTCTCGACAATAGGGACTAGCATGCCTCGCCTGTTAGGCAGGACATAGCAAGCTCTAGTGTCGGGAGCGGAAGGGGAGAAGTCGGCAGAATCGCCGTACGATTCGAGCGGGGCCCATGCCCGGAAAGGGGCAAGGGCGCAAAGTGTTCCGGGGGGAAACAACGCCCAAGAACATACCCGAACGAATCATTCGACAATTACAAACATATAAGATACGAAGCCTTGAGCCTCGTGCACAAGAAATCGCTCTTTTGTTTGGATTGTGTTCCGAAATGCCCCCTATCCGTCACGTCGTGTGGGCGCCCGCGCGTAGCGTTGGGGCATCTGTGACCCCTGTGGTGAGTGTCAGTGACAAATGACACAATCACAGGTCAGGATAGGCGGGAAGGACCACTTCCTGGGCCTGGCCCGGAAGCTGGTGTCGGAAACGGTGATTTGCGCAGAGAACTGCTGTCACACGGATCAAAACACGCCTAGGCGTGCTAACCGTGACCACTTTCTCTCTGCATTCTCTTTTTCCCAGCAGGAGGAGACTCTGGAAGAGAAGTTCGAGTGCCTGAGCGCGCAGGACATCTCTGCTGCGGCACGCGCACGACCCTCCACCGACACTCCCAACGCCCCTTTCCACACGCTGGGGCTCACTACTGACTACAACCTCAATTGCTTCTCCGACTTCGTCCCCAACCTCATGAAGGAGCCGGACTGGATGGACAAGCCTCCGACGTTCCAGGAGGAGGGATACACGAAACGCGTCAACTGCCTCCGCCTGATGGCGGATGGCACCCAGGAGCCTGGCGTCAGGGGCCGAGTGTACTACATGTCGGTTAACAAGGAGCTGGACGCCAAGCCGGCGGTGCACCCCATCTTCCGCCACCGCGACCCCCGTTACATCCGGATGCTGGGCACCGCGTGCTTCTACACCATCGAGCACAAGGACCACCAGATCGCGGCCATGGACGAGGCGCTGGATGAGGTGTGCACGCAGTACAACATGCGCATCTTCGACCTGCGTCGCGGCCACAACGCCATCAAGGAGCTGCGCGCGGAGCTGGGCGCCGCCAAGGCCGCGCTGGCGGCCAAGGAGGGGGAGCTGCTGCGCGCCAAGGCGGACGTGGAGACGGCGCTGGCCGTCACCACCGCCGCGCAGCAGGAGGCGGCGCAGGAGCGCATTCTGCGCGAGGGCGCCGAGATGGCGCTGGCCTGCGCACTCAGCACCATGGAGCGGGGCAAGGCATTCGTGGCGAGCGCCGTTGACAGCGTGTTCAGCGGCCTGCAGGTCCTGAACGGGCTGGGCGGCGGCGCCGCCGACGTTGTTATGAAGGGCACGGAGGGTGACCGCAGCGCGGCGGGCGGCAGCGGCATGGTCGGTGGCTTCACGACCATGCTGCAGGGCGCCATCGCCACCCTGCCCGCCGCCACCACCGTCGCGGCTGCGGCCGCTGCCACCAACGGCAGCGGTGCTGGCTCGCCGATGGCGACGGGTAGCGCACAGTCGGTGTGGAGCCCGACTTCGTCGCTGTCGGGCGCGGCGTGGGCCCCGGGCTCGCCGTGGCTGGTCAACAGCCTGGGCTCGCCGGTGCCGTTGACGCCAGTGGAGCGGCCGGGCTCGCCGGTGGTGGGGCTGCTGTCGCCGGACAGCGGCAGCATGGGCTGCGCGGGCGGCATGGGCGGCGCGGGCGGCGCGACCTTCACGCCGCCACAGTACCTGCCGCCGCCCCTGAACCTGATCGTGGGCCGCAGCGCGGCCCTGCCCACCGCCGACGCCAACACCAACGCCGGCATGCAGACTTGAGGAACGCCGCCAAGACCTTTGCGCGGCACCTCCACGAAGGTTGATAACCTGTGCGGTATGAACACCCGGTATGAGTCAAGACTAGATGTTCCAAGACTGGCGGCGCGCTGATTGTGCGGGAGTGAGTGGCACTAGAAGGGTCACCGGACAGGCAACCCAAGGCCGGCGGGATCCGACAAGTGGCTAAAGGCTTGAGCTCTTGGTCGGATGAGGGCACCGTTAGTGAAGAATGGCGATATCGTTTCCGTGCCTGCATTGGGCACGTGCGTGCGGGGAGAGCGGTAGGATTGCGCATTGCCTTCCACCATACCTCATTTTGACGCCCGGATTGGGCGCAAGGTCATCCCCGTTCGTGACTGTGAAATGATTTGATGTTTGTTGATGTTTGGACATGGAAACATGGACGCATGGACGCATACGCACAACACCACGTATGCGCAACATGGAAGGGCGACTCCACTTTGCCCTGAGACACATACATAACTAACAACTGAAACAAGGGAAGAGAATAAGTTTTGTTTAAGATGGTTAGAACACGTATATATATTAATAATTGACACGCGTACACCCCAGCGCTACCGGTTCTATGGGTGCGTGTGTGGGGGTGTTTATTTGCGTGCGAAGAGTTTTGAGACAGATGCTTGTGCTGGCGTGGCTATCAGGCCACTACCACGCATTGACGCATCCGGAGAACACACTAACTCCTTTGTCGTTATACATACGGTTTGGTGAGGTGTACATACGTTGGACGAAATGCGCTATTGCGCGGTTGTACATAGTGACACATACGAGTACGATAAGTGTGATTGGTGTGATGTTGGTATGGATGTTAATGTGATTGTGAGACCGATGCTGAGTTGCGCCGTTCCGTGGAAGAGGGAGCTACGACTGCAGTGCTGGTGTACATATTGGGGGCGCGCTGTGTCGTGTGCCCGCAAGGGACGCGGGCAGTGCGCCTTGGCAAACACTACAGCTGTAGCGGACAACGTCGTGGACACACGCGCGATGTCACGGACGCAACTGGCATGGGTGCTTGACGACATGATGGCATAGGTGGTTGTTCTTTATTGGTGTTTGTTTGATACGCTGTGGCATGCGGGCGACCAAGGACCGCGACTGAATGGTGGTTGCGGGCGGTTGGACGCGCGAGCGCGACAGGTCGGTCCGTCGCCAAAAGTGGAGGCCATAGCGGTGTATTTAATAATATTTGTATAGGTTATTATTAGGGAATCAAGCTGCCTGCGCGAGAGCGGCTCTGTGGTTTCCGTGGCCAAAAGGCACACGCCGGCAGCCGTTACATAAGCGGCGGCTAGGCGGGGGCCAGGAGGTCGCGGCATGGAGTCACGCTTGTGCAGCGGCAACAAAAGGGTACACTCGCTGTTCTTATTTGGTGCTGACGTTGCTATTTGGTAGTGGCAAGAATTGGGGAAGGCGACTGGGTTTGCGCTGTTTGGGCCCCGTTGGGACTGGCCTCCCGGCCGGCGCAAGCCGGGCGGAATGTTCACCCCAGCGTCTGCCGTGCGGCCCAGTAGGCCAGCCGGGCGCGGTATTTATAGACCCGTCGGCGTGTATTTTACAACAACCAACAACAAAACCAAGAACAACTTTAGGAACTGAATCTTGGGAGGAGTACAAACAAGTAGGAACCGCCACTAGGGCGTGCGGCTGCGGCCGAATACTTCGACCAGACCAATTGAGACTGAGAGTGTAACGGTAGCGCTGACTATATCCCCATCCGTCACTCGCCCCTCCCGAGTTGTCCCACTCGTAGAGAGTCAGGGTTTAGGTCTCGCTGGGTAGTGCGACGAAAGCCACGCCGCTTGGACAGCAGTGTAGGCCCGTCCTTCGTCCCCCACTCCAACAGGTGTCTGAGGACAACCTGGGGCTACCGGCAAGTCCGTGGTCGTAAGTAAAAACACATAGGCACGCCGCGTCGCGAGGGTATTAGACCGAGACCTCCTGCCAGGCGGGCCTCCCTAAGACCGACGTAGGCAACAGGGCGTTGTATCGGTGGTATCGTGTGTTGGTCACGCTTTACCAGGTGGCGCTTGGGAGCGCCACCAGCCCCCCTGAGTCGTTTGAATAGCCCCTCATAGGTGCGTGGCGGTGACGGCGCCCACGCACTGTAACGACGGGTCACGACATTGCCAAATACCCGCGTGTGGAAAGACACCTGAGGCCCAATTGGTGGGGCGCGCGGAGCCCGTCCCCGGAGTGGCATTGGCCACAGCCCTAAGAGGCTGGCCACATCCGGCCACGGTGAACGACGTACAGTGCCTGAGGGCACAGGTCAGGTATTGGGGTAGACGCCACGTGCCCTCAAATCAAAAAGGGGGAGGGGGTAGAGCAGGGCACGTACGGCGGGTTACTGTTAGCACCCGAAGGTTCGAGTCCTCACGACGGTGCGCAGTGGCTGCTCTGAGTACGGCTAGTGGCAGCTAGCCGGGCGAAGGGCCGGGTGGGTGTGTGTTAGTTGCCTCAGGAGCCCGGTGGGCAAGCTCTAACGCCCCCACGGGTGGGCAGGCCGGCAACCCGGACTGACCACCTGCGTGTGTATACAACACACGTCTGACTGTAGGATATCCAACCAATCAACTGAACTCAATACGCTTCCGCACTTTTGACGCATCTCGAAACCCTGGCCCGCAGACGCGGGAGGGGTAGGGATTACTTGCGCGAGGGACCACCGCGCCGTACTGACCACACCTGGAGAGTGTGAAGCGCCACACCAGTAGGGTGTGAGCGGAGCGCCAACAGGGCGCCGGACAAGGGCACGCTAGGACGTGGCCCGCTTCTATTGTCCAAATTGTGATATTGCTGAGCTGTGTACTTCGCCTTGCCACTTTCCCCCGTTCCCACAGGCACCCTGACCACGCTGGTGTGCTGGAGACGCAGTGGGGCTAACGACAAGACCCAAGTCGCAACTAGATGTGTTTGGAACGCGTGATTGGCAGTGGTAGAACCGTAGCAGAAAGGGCCCGCGTCTGTCTTCATACAGGCGGGTTCTGAGGCCACGAGTGAAGCTAGATCCTGGCAGTTGGGCGATTGCTGTGTGGCTGTGCTGACACGCTGAGGCAAAAAATAAAATTCCACGGTGTTAGGTACACTACCGGCGTCCCCGACGCGTTTGAACACTACAGAAGGACACGTCTTCGGCGCCATCTCACCTTCGGCGGAGCGTCACGACCCCTTCAGGGACCACGCCCACGCCTCTGTACGTATCCTGACCGCTGACGACTAAGTGGAGCTTTCAACGTTTGGTTTACGCCGTCGGACAACGGCTTCTGTGTGCGGGACTCCATCAAGACGCGACACCACCGTCGGCAGTCAAAGACCACAACCCGTCCCGGCATCTCTGAGGCTGCTCTCGTAGAGTAGACGGAACAGCACCAGACGTCGTCATACGGCCGTGGCTGGGAAAGCCCCCGCGCGTGTGGGCCCGACACTCAGTGAGCCCTGCAAAAGGTGGTCGGGACAGCAATACCCGGCCCCCGCGGCTCCGTAGCGACAAGAAGCCTCGTTACAGGATTCAGGAATGCACATTTCCAGCCTGTAACAACAACAACTATCGTCAACAAAATTGTTGACGTTGATATACCATACCGTTACCGTCTATTCACCATCGTAAACCGTTGTAGGCAAATAGAACAAATTATACGATGATATATTTAATGAGTGAATCGGTATCAATAAGTTCAGAACAGACCTTCGATCCAACAATAGGAGTCGCGACGCTTGATCTTGATCACCATATGATATGACCACTGTGTCGTTTGCAAAAGTGAAAAGGCCCAACGGAAATATGATACCTGCATGATCCATCTCGCCCGTTGACGGTACAAAGCAATTACTGACATGTGTTATCTGGAAAGGTGAATATGGTCCAAACCTGAGAAATGTTGTGAGTGGCGTATAATATTGCTAATACATTACAAGCCGAATCACCGATAAAAAAACATGCAATAATCGTAAGGATAATGCATTCCGTGTCTGCAAGACATGATCTGGAAAACGTTTACATGGTAGTTAACATGCAATATTACCCGTATACAAAACTAATTTTTGGGACTTGAGGCCGACCCAAGGCTATCATGTGAAAACAACCAGGTTGCACCTGTACATTATGTGCTGCTTCAGTGTGGAAACATCCAGGGTGCACTTTAGCATGGCCAACGCCCAGGAAAAAGTCATCATAACGGATGGATGTCGAACCACCAGATAGCTGAATCAGGTGCCGGAAATGTTCTTGAAATCTGGTAAAAAACTGGCAAGGTTCCGATATTGCGTAATGTACATGTGTCGGCGCTTGGTACGACCCCCAATCCAGAACAGTATGAGGTCCAAAAGTCCCCAACTGTGAATACGACATGGCAGATGTACCGTTAATGGGTACCCAATTTTTGTCAAAAGGAACAGCAAACGTATACAGCAACGGCCGAGGAAACCCCAGGCGGGGTCTGTTACGATGTACATGTACAGGTATGACAACATTTACGGATACACGCTTCATGTCACTCCCATATAAAAGGGACGCATACATGTACATCGCGCCCCCGTGATCCATGAAAAGTCGTCCATCTTCAAGATTGTATCCACTAATATATTGGTGACCAATTACTTTATATACGAACATGTGCTTCTGTAGACGCAAAGTAAATATTGCGAGAAGACTTGAACATGAACCACGCCATCCGTCCAAAAAGGGGGGGCCTACAATATGCAATATATAATTGCAATAGATGTAAGTTCTAGATCCTCACTTTTGAGATGTTTGCATGAGCACAACAACGATTGGTTTTTCGGGTCATATACTCTGGCATATACCAGGTAAGCTTTGCCAAACGGAACAACAGACGGATTGAATATGCACGAGCCAGGCCGGATGCCGTCAATTGTGTGAAGCATCTTAGTTAAATCAATCATTCTTGCAGAATTGAAGGTTTGCGCCCAAGTGTGGGACAATATCATCAAAACAATGACTTTATTGAACATGTTAAGTATATTACAATCATGCCAGTCCAAGCCAGCCGAAAAGATCGTGGTGCAATTACTGTCGCGAGAATTGCCCTTTGTCTATTAGGCCTCGTTAAGACTCGTTTTAGGCTTTAGGAGGTGCAAAGGTTGGCCCCTTTCCGGTGCAAGGTTTGGGCAAGTCGCGAGCGCACGTCCCATCGCCGGTGCACGATTCGGGCTTTCTCCCTCGCCAGCCAACCGTTCGCCCCGCTTTGAAGCCAAGTAAGAGCTCCCTTGTCAAGTATGTCAGCGAGGAGGAGGGACTATGGCTGCAGGGACATCGGAGCCGGCCGCGGGTGGGTCTGCGTGTTGCACGCATCCATGGCAATGAGCTTTGAGTAGGCACCTGCATGACGCGTGTCACGTCACATCTGCCGCAGGCGTGTTAGCAATGAGTTCCTTGACCTGTGCACGCAGGCTGCTTGACGGCGATGGCGACGGCGCTCTGGAGGCCGGGGAAGGCGAGGGCGCGGAGCTGGATAACGTCGTGGAGCTGGATAACGACGAGGAAGCAAGGTAGGCCTGCAGGCGGGGTTCCGGGTACACATGCTCGCTGTGGACAACACATCACGTCGCTTACATTTTGCACGCAATTGGCCCAGAAAGCTTGCGCAGACGGCTTGATTGCTCTAGGTTGAAGTGTTCTGTGTTACCGTCACCCGCTCTTTGTGCTTCCTTCTGGGTGCCAATGTGTACGCAGGCTGGAGGACGACATCGACATGAACGAGGCCGCAGCTGGTGCGGGCAGCAAGCAAGCGCATTGTCTGTGACAACAGCCAAGACGAGTTCTGAAACAGATCATTCTTCGGGCGGAGGCAATATGGTCCCATGTTGAGTTTGGGTGGCGGTCCGGTGTGTGTTCAAGCAAGTCGCAAGAGGCTGAGAGGCAGACGCCTGATTGTTGGTCCCCATAACAAACTCTCAAAGGCGAGTGTGTAGCTGGTGTAGCGCCAGGCTATTACTACTGCTGGCTCGCCAATTGCTGTGTGTCAGCTGATTGATTGCCATACGCGCGTTCCTCCTGAATACCACTGGCCCAGCGCGGTTCGGCTCAGGGGTTGCCGTGGATGCGACACATCAATTGTTTAATTGCAACTTTATGACTGTCTGTTGGTCCGTGAACTGCGTGTGTGCATCCTCCCAGCACCACCACCAAAACCAACAACACAATCACAATCACAAGCGGCCAGCAAATACCTCTGCTCCAGCTACAACCTTTGTACGCTACAGCTACGTCCAATCTAAACACCGCAACCAATTGAAGCGCTCTTCTACTCCATTCACAATGCTGCACGGGCCCGCTTCACCGTAACTTGCGCTCTGCGCTGCCACAGCCACAATTTTCCAACGGTTACCAACGGTGCCGCCCCTTCCTCTCCACATTGGGGAATGACCTGCCGAACTGGGATACCCGACCCCCCCCCCACCGTCTCCAGCTCCCTCGCCATGCTGTTCTCGGCCGTGTTGCAATCCCACAGTGAGGGTCCTGTCTGCGGGGGGCTCGGCCCTTTTTCCAGCTGTACAAAGCTGATACCCCTTGTGTGCGAGCTATTTCGGAGGTGGTGCTGTTATTGTCAGTCAGCCAGGATGCATGCGCGCGTGTATGCTCAACCCTGCTCAAGAGGTCCCGCCCTTGAGCGTTTGATTGTGGCGAGCCTCCCGCAAGGGTGCAGCCTTCCATTCACGCCGCGCGAGCACACCTCTTCTCACTAACGCTGTCGTGGCGCCCCTGCATGCGCAGCTGGTTATAAGAATGGATAGATATTATGATATCCTGAATGTCCAGCCGACGACCTACGTGGACCTCGCTGGCCTCGGTTACGCGCAGCGGCCACCGCGGCCGCACCTCGGCGACCTCCGCATTGCCCCCAACGCCTGCGTTCGCTCCTACAGCATTCAGCGACCAAGCCTCACAGCATGGAGTTTAGCGTGCCGGCTTCTCTTTGGTTTTAGCGGCCGCCGCCGCCCCCGCGGCCGCCTGCTGTGCCTACGCGCCGCCACCCCAGCGGCGGCAGGCTAGGTCTCCGTCCACGCCGCCGCCCCCGCGGCCGCCTGCTGTGCCTACGCGCCGCCGCCCCCGCGGCGGCAGGCTAGGTCTCCGTCCACGCAGCCGCCCCCGCGGCCGCCTGCTGTGCCTATGCGCCGCCGCCCCCGCGGCGGCAGGCTAGGTCTCCGTTCACGCCGCCGCCCCCGCGGCCGCCGTCTGCGTCTGCATGCCGCCCCCGCGGCGCCAGTGGTGCCCCTGCGCTGTCGCCCCCACGGCGGCGCGCCGCTGGGCCGCGGCCCCGCCCCCCCCTCCGCGGAGAAACGCTGTGCTGTCTACACGCCGCTACCCCGCGGTGGCGTGCGCTGTCTACACGTCGCCACCCCCAATGGTGGCGCCAAGTGTCTACACGTCCACCGGCCAGCGTTCACCACAAAATGAGTATTCATTGCGAGCGTGCGCGGCGGCCGTTCCTTAAACCCTATGCCCACCCCTGGAAATGATGCCACGCCGCACCACCGTTTCACCAATCCGAACCTGCAAGTTGACCAATCCTACCGGTGGTTCGGTCAATCCCAACCTACGGGGCGACCAATCCTACATGCCGCCCCGTCAATCCTACCTGTCGAGCGGCCTACCCCAACCTACGGTTCCATCAACCCTTACTACTGAGTCAGTCTGCCCTAACCGTGCGTTCTAAGCCCGCCCCTAGCCCCGGCCTCCCCGTGTCATCAAGGCCGGGCAATCCTAGGCTTTTCGCCCAGTGCAGACTAATACATGCAAAGCTTAATAGGATATTTAATAATAGCTGAATCCCATGACCGCACGGCTCAGGTTAGGCTGTGCGCCAATGGCGCGTTTTTGCGAGCGGAACTCCCGGCCCAAGTATGCGCCCGAGCTTCAGTCCGATAAGAGGAGCCAGAACAGCTATATCTTAGCCGTTCCATCCGGCGACGGCAAATGCCTGCGCGACGAAACGCTCCGCAGCCATTTAGCCGGCGTGAACTCGCAAGAACCTAGGAACCAGCTGTCCAAGCTGTAAGAAAGCAACTTTGATAACTCCCTAAATATTAAATAAAAGGCCGGGGCCTGTAATTGAAGGGGAAACGGGGTTGCGCCAATGGCGCATGGCGTGGCCGCGATAGGTTGCCTCGGGAACCCCGCTTGCGGCATTTGCAGAAGGAGTGGGCGTGCCATGGTGGCTTCTCTAATCGCCCCCGCAGAATCCTAACTTGCTCGGGCATCTTATGCAAGCTGGCGTTCTGCCAATCCAACTTGAGATTCGGGGAAACAACACAGAGAGGGCTACTGTGCCAACCACCGACAAGGGGTGTCAGCTTTGTACAGCTGGAAAATGGGCTGAGCCCCAATACAGTCACAGGGTGGGTGGCTGCTTCAAGGGAATGAGCGTTGGGCCCGTGCTGACGATGCGCGAGCTCGGGGCTTAGGACTCGGTCAGCAAGGCACGCGTGCCTGAATCCCACACGCCCACATCCACGCGAGTGAAGGGCCCCCTTGCCACCAAGTCCAAGCATTTTGTAGCCCTCTACCGCACTGCAGACGTCCCCGATGCCCGACATTCCTCGGGCTAGGCGCGGGGTGGGAGCGACCTCGGGGCTCCTCGGCAAGCATTTCAGGAGGGGCGACAGACATGGCTCCGCAAGTTGCCGCAAACCGGCGCGTTAGTTCCCTGCGTTGCTTGCCGTCAATATCTTTTGCTTCATAGACCCTACAAACGTGGGCGTAGGTGACTATCCTCGCGACCTCGCGAAAGTCAATTGTCCATGGACGCGCAAAGGCACTTCTCGTTCCGCCCGAATTTTCCCTGCCGCCTATTTACATGGAATAGACAATAACAAATACTAATACATGGCAGTCGTGGTTTGTGCCAGTATGATACTTTTTGCCGACGCAGCCAGCCAGCCACGAACGAACGCACGCACGCACGCACGCACGCACGCACGCACGCACGCACGCACGCACGCACGCACGCACGCACGCACGGACAGGGGTGTTTCGGGGGGGCTTCGCCCCCCCCTGGAACGCTTCGCTGGGGGGGGGGGGGGGGCTCAGCCCAAAAATGGACACATCCCAACGCCACTTGCCTGGCCCAGAAACATACCACAAACATACTTCCGAGAACAACAGCTCCTTAATTTCTGTACAATTCATGCCATCAACAACATGCTGGGGACACCTTGGCTGTGGGCGCACGCCGTACTTGCATTCTGCCACGTAGTGCACAATGCGCTGGCAGATAAACCCGAACTGCAAACGGAATGGGGCCACCACTTCCGGCACAACGGGCTCTTCCATGAAGCTGCTAGTAACCACTACCTCCGACACCGCCCAGCACAAATTGATGCCGCGGGAGCACGCCTTCTACTGCGAAGCGCCGCCAAAGCCCTCAACCCGGGACACTCTCAAGACAGAATCCTAGACCTACTCCCAGAATGCTCCAGAAACATGGGACTCATGGTACATGACGCAATCCGAAAGGAGGACGGAGTTTGGCACTTAGTCGATTCCTTTGTTCACGTTGGACGTAAGCCTATGACGCCGGACCTCTGGCAAGCAGTGAAAGGTAACATCTTCTGCCTACACTCCTATAGCCCAGACACGCCTTGCGACCCAAGCACCAGGGGTGCGGGGTGGCCAACTCGACCGTTGCCGGCCCCAACCGACCCGGATTGGGTCCAAAACTCCCTTGCGACCAGGCCTCGCGCCGATTTTTTTCAGAAGGCCTGTAAGGCACACCTAATAGCGCCACCCTGGCGCGCTGGGCGACTAAAAGGAGGACGTCGAAAACATGCTTGCCAACGCAAATTGGAATCTCGGCTTGGAGGCCTGGCAAGCTGTGCGAGTGATGTCTGAGGCATCTTATGATGCCCGTATATTCAATGAAGTGTGGGCTAGTGTCTCTTTCACTACGACCGAGTCGGAAGAGGTCGCGATGCCCATGGCAACGGGCCATTCGGACCCGCGATTCAAAAGCAAGACCTGGCAAAAGCTCCCGCGCGCGCACATCCAATGATGGGGATATACATGGCAGTTTGCGCAAGAAATCTGGACCGGGCCGGTTCGGGGCGGGCTAAACGAGTCCTGTCGTTACTAGGGGTGGGTCCGGTCCTTCCGTGGCCCCTGCCCGCTGGTTTCCCCCCTTCAAATCGCACCACCCATTGAACCCCCGTCCCCACCCTGTCCGTGTCGGCCCGAGCCCTGTCCTTAGTATAACGTGGACGTATTGATGCGTACATGATGCAGGTCTAGCCATACTTCTTCCTCATTGCAGTCACACCAGGGCGGCGAGCCCCTACCAGCCACCTGACTGCGGGGGCGTGCAGGTGCGCCAGGCATCCAGCTATCCGCCGGCCGGTCCGGATGTGGCCTCCGGGTGCTCGGCTTGACCCGCCTCGCTGTATACACATGTATAAGGTATGTGTGGGGAGGCCTGCGCTGTCTTGGCGCCGCGGCGCGGTGTGTGTTGTTGGAGTTGAGACCTGCCGCGGGCGGCCTGTGGGCGCCTGGGCTGCGGCCCTGCCGCGGGTGCGCCAGCCTTCTGCCCACCGGTCCCGATGTGGCCTCCGGGCGCTCGGCTTGACCCGCCTCGCTGTATACACATGTATAAGGTATGTTTGGGGAGGCCTGCGCTGTCTTGGCGCCGCGGCGCGGTGTGTGTTGTTAGAGTTGAGACCTGCCGCGGGCGGCCTGTGGGCGCCTGGGCTGCGGCCCTGCCGCGGGTGCGCCAGCCTTCTGCCCACTGGTCCCGATGTGGCCTCCGTGTGCTCGGCTTGACCCGGCGCGCTGTATACACATGTATAAGGTATGTGTGGGGAGGCCTGCGCTGTCTTGGCGCCGCGGCGCGGTGTGTGTTGTTAGAGTTGAGACCTGCCGCGGGCGGCCTGTGGGTGCCTGGGCTGCGGCCCTGCCGCGGGTGCGTCAGGCATCAAGCTATCCGCCGGCCGGTCCGGATGTGGCCTCCGGGTGCTCGGCTTGACCCGCCTCGCTGTATACACATGTATAAGGTATGTGTGGGGAGGCCTGCGCTGTCTTGGCGCCGCGGCGCGGTATGTGTTGTTAGGGTTGAGACCTGCCGCGGGCGGCCTGTGGGCGCCTGGGCTGCGGCCCTGCCGCGGGTGCGCCAGGCATCCAGCTATCCGCCGCCCGGTCCGGATGTGGCCTCCGTGTGCTCGGCTTGACCCGCCTCGCTGTATACGCATGTATAAGGTATGTGTGGGGAGGCCTGCGCTGTCTTGGCGCCGCGGCGCGGTGTGTGTTGTTAGAGTTGAGACCTGCCGCGGGCGGCCTGTGGGCGCCTGGGCTGCGGCCCTGCCGCGGGTGCGCCAGGCATCCAGCTATCCGCCGCCCGGTCCGGATGTGGCCTCCGGGTGCTCGGCTTGACCCGCCTCGCTGTATACACATGTATAAGGTATGTTTGGGGAGGCCTGCGCTGTCTTGGCGCCGCGGCGCGGTGTGTGTTGTTGGAGTTGAGACCTGCCGCGGGCGGCCTGTGGGCGCCTGGGCTGCGGCCCTGCCGCGGGTGCGCCAGCCTTCTGCCCACCGGTCCCGATGTGGCCTCCGGGCGCTCGGCTTGACCCGCCTCGCTGTATACACATGTATAAGGTATGTTTGGGGAGGCCTGCGCTGTCTTGGCGCCGCGGCGCGGTGTGTGTTGTTAGAGTTGAGACCTGCCGCGGGCGGCCTGTGGGCGCCTGGGCTGCGGCCCTGCCGCGGGTGCGCCAGCCTTCTGCCCACTGGTCCCGATGTGGCCTCCGTGTGCTCGGCTTGACCCGGCGCGCTGTATACACATGTATAAGGTATGTGTGGGGAGGCCTGCGCTGTCTTGGCGCCGCGGCGCGGTGTGTGTTGTTAGAGTTGAGACCTGCCGCGGGCGGCCTGTGGGTGCCTGGGCTGCGGCCCTGCCGCGGGTGCGTCAGGCATCAAGCTATCCGCCGGCCGGTCCGGATGTGGCCTCCGGGTGCTCGGCTTGACCCGCCTCGCTGTATACACATGTATAAGGTATGTGTGGGGAGGCCTGCGCTGTCTTGGCGCCGCGGCGCGGTATGTGTTGTTAGGGTTGAGACCTGCCGCGGGCGGCCTGTGGGCGCCTGGGCTGCGGCCCTGCCGCGGGTGCGCCAGGCATCCAGCTATCCGCCGCCCGGTCCGGATGTGGCCTCCGTGTGCTCGGCTTGACCCGCCTCGCTGTATACGCATGTATAAGGTATGTGTGGGGAGGCCTGCGCTGTCTTGGCGCCGCGGCGCGGTGTGTGTTGTTAGAGTTGAGACCTGCCGCGGGCGGCCTGTGGGCGCCTGGGCTGCGGCCCTGCCGCGGGTGCGCCAGGCATCCAGCTATCCGCCGCCCGGTCCGGATGTGGCCTCCGGGTGCTCGGCTTGACCCGCCTCGCTGTATACACATGTATAAGGTATGTTTGGGGAGGCCTGCGCTGTCTTGGCGCCGCGGCGCGGTGTTTGTTGTTGGAGTTGAGACCTGCCGCGGGCGGCCTGTGGGCGCCTGGGCTGCGGCCCTGCCGCGGGTGCGCCAGCCTTCTGCCCACCGGTCCCAATGTGGCCTCCGGGTGCTCGGCTTGACCCGCCTCGCTGTATACACATGTATAAGGTATGTGTGGGGAGGCCTGCGCTGTCTTGGCGCCGCGGCGCGGTGTGTGTTGTTGGAGTTGAGACCTGCCGCGGGCGGCCTGTGGGCGCCTGGGCTGCGGCCCTGCCGCGGGTGCGCCAGCCTTCTGCCCACCGGTCCCGATGTGGCCTCCGGGCGCTCGGCTTGACCCGCCTCGCTGTATACACATGTATAAGGTATGTGTGGGGAGGCCTGCGCTGTCTTGGCGCCGCGGCGCGGTGTGTGTTGTTAGAGTTGAGACCTGCCGCGGGCGGCCTGTGGGCGCCTGGGCTGCGGCCCTGCCGCGGGTGCGCCAGCCTTCTGCCCACCGGTCCCGATGTGGCCTCCGTGTGCTCGGCTTGACCCGGCGCGCTGTATACACATGTATAAGGTATGTGTGGGGAGGCCTGCGCTGTCTTGGCGCCGCGGCGCGGTGTGTGTTGTTAGAGTTGAGACCTGCCGCGGGCGGCCTGTGGGTGCCTGGGCTGCGGCCCTGCCGCGGGTGCGTCAGGCATCAAGCTATCCGCCGGCCGGTCCGGATGTGGCCTCCGGGTGCTCGGCTTGACCCGGCGCGCTGTATACACATGTATAAGGTATGTGTGGGGAGGCCTGCGCTGTCTTGGCGCCGCGGCGCGGTATGTGTTGTTAGGGTTGAGACCTGCCGCGGGCGGCCTGTGGGCGCCTGGGCTGCGGCCCTGCCGCGGGTGCGCCAGGCATCCAGCTATCCGCCGCCCGGTCCGGATGTGGCCTCCGTGTGCTCGGCTTGACCCGCCTCGCTGTATACGCATGTATAAGGTATGTGTGGGGAGGCCTGCGCTGTCCTGGCGCCGCGGCGCGGTGTGTGTTGTTAGAGTTGAGACCTGCCGCGGGCGGCCTGTGGGCGCCTGGGCTGCGGCCCTGCCGCGGGTGCGCCAGGCATCCAGCTATCCGCCGCCCGGTCCGGATGTGGCCTCCGGGTGCTCGGCTTGACCCGCCTCGCTGTATACACATGTATAAGGTATGTGTGGGGAGGCCTGCGCTGTCTTGGCGCCGCGGCGCGGTGTGTGTTGTTGGAGTTGAGACCTGCCGCGGGCGGCCTGTGGGCGCCTGGGCTGCGGCCCTGCCGCGGGTGCGCCAGCCTTCTGCCCACCGGTCCCAATGTGGCCTCCGGGTGCTCGGCTTGACCCGCCTCGCTGTATACACATGTATAAGGTATGTGTGGGGAGGCCTGCGCTGTCTTGGCGCCGCGGCGCGGTGTGTGTTGTTGGAGTTGAGACCTGCCGCGGGCGGCCTGTGGGCGCCTGGGCTGCGGCCCTGCCGCGGGTGCGCCAGCCTTCTGCCCACCGGTCCCGATGTGGCCTCCGGGCGCTCGGCTTGACCCGCCTCGCTGTATACACATGTATAAGGTATGTTTGGGGAGGCCTGCGCTGTCTTGGCGCCGCGGCGCGGTGTGTGTTGTTAGAGTTGAGACCTGCCGCGGGCGGCCTGTGGGCGCCTGGGCTGCGGCCCTGCCGCGGGTGCGCCAGCCTTCTGCCCACCGGTCCCGATGTGGCCTCCGTGTGCTCGGCTTGACCCGGCGCGCTGTATACACATGTATAAGGTATGTGTGGGGAGGCCTGCGCTGTCTTGGCGCCGCGGCGCGGTGTGTGTTGTTAGAGTTGAGACCTGCCGCGGGCGGCCTGTGGGTGCCTGGGCTGCGGCCCTGCCGCGGGTGCGTCAGGCATCAAGCTATCCGCCGGCCGGTCCGGATGTGGCCTCCGGGTGCTCGGCTTGACCCGCCTCGCTGTATACACATGTATAAGGTATGTGTGGGGAGGCCTGCGCTGTCTTGGCGCCGCGGCGCGGTATGTGTTGTTAGGGTTGAGACCTGCCGCGGGCGGCCTGTGGGCGCCTGGGCTGCGGCCCTGCCGCGGGTGCGCCAGGCATCCAGCTATCCGCCGCCCGGTCCGGATGTGGCCTCCGTGTGCTCGGCTTGACCCGCCTCGCTGTATACGCATGTATAAGGTATGTGTGGGGAGGCCTGCGCTGTCTTGGCGCCGCGGCGCGGTGTGTGTTGTTAGAGTTGAGACCTGCCGCGGGCGGCCTGTGGGCGCCTGGGCTGCGGCCCTGCCGCGGGTGCGCCAGCCTTCTGCCCACCGGTCCCAATGTGGCCTCCGGGTGCTCGGCTTGACCCGCCTCGCTGTATACACATGTATAAGGTATGTGTGGGGAGGCCTGCGCTGTCTTGGCGCCGCGGCGCGGTGTGTGTTGTTGGAGTTGAGACCTGCCGCGGGCGGCCTGTGGGCGCCTGGGCTGCGGCCCTGCCGCGGGTGCGCCAGCCTTCTGCCCACCGGTCCCGATGTGGCCTCCGGGCGCTCGGCTTGACCCGCCTCGCTGTATACACATGTATAAGGTATGTGTGGGGAGGCCTGCGCTGTCTTGGCGCCGCGGCGCGGTGTTTGTTGTTAGAGGTGAGACCTGCCGCGGGCGGCCTGTGGGCGCCTGGGCTGCGGCCCTGCCGCGGGTGCGCCAGCCTTCTGCCCACCGGTCCCGATGTGGCCTCCGGGTGCTCGGCTTGACCCGCCTCGCTGTATACACATGTATAAGGTATGTGTGGGGAGGCCTGCGCTGTCTTGGCGCCGCGGCGCGGTGTGTGTTGTTAGAGTTGAGACCTGCCGCGGGCGGCCTGTGGGTGCCTGGGCTGCGGCCCTGCCGCGGGTGCGCCAGGCATCCAGCTATCCGCCGGCCGGTCCGGATGTGGCCTCCGGGTGCTCGGCTTGACCCGCCTCGCTGTATACACATGTATAAGGTATGTGTGGGGAGGCCTGCGCTGTCTTGGCGCCGCGGCGCGGTGTTTGTTGTTAGAGGTGAGACCTGCCGCGGGCGGCCTGTGGGCGCCTGGGCTGCGGCCCTGCCGCGGGTGCGCCAGCCTTCTGCCCACCGGTCCCGATGTGGCCTCCGGGCGCTCGGCTTGACCCGCCTCGCTGTATACACATGTATAAGGTATGTTTGGGGAGGCCTGCGCTGTCTTGGCGCCGCGGCGCGGTGTGTGTTGTTAGAGTTGAGACCTGCCGCGGGCGGCCTGTGGGCGCCTGGGCTGCGGCCCTGCCGCGGGTGCGCCAGCCTTCTGCCCACCGGTCCCGATGTGGCCTCCGTGTGCTCGGCTTGACCCGGCGCGCTGTATACACATGTATAAGGTATGTTTGGGGAGGCCTGCGCTGTCTTGGCGCCGCGGCGCGGTGTGTGTTGTTAGAGTTGAGACCTGCCGCGGGCGGCCTGTGGGTGCCTGGGCTGCGGCCCTGCCGCGGGTGCGTCAGGCATCAAGCTATCCGCCGGCCGGTCCGGATGTGGCCTCCGGGTGCTCGGCTTGACCCGCCTCGCTGTATACACATGTATAAGGTATGTGTGGGGAGGCCTGCGCTGTCTTGGCGCCGCGGCGCGGTATGTGTTGTTAGGGTTGAGACCTGCCGCGGGCGGCCTGTGGGCGCCTGGGCTGCGGCCCTGCCGCGGGTGCGCCAGCCTTCTGCCCACCGGTCCCGATGTGGCCTCCGGGCGCTCGGCTTGACTCGCCTCGCTGTATACACATGTATAAGGTATGTGTGGGGAGGCCTGCGCTGTCTTGGCGCCGCGGCGCGGTATGTGTTGTTAGGGTTGAGACCTGCCGCGGGCGGCCTGTGGGCGCCTGGGCTGCGGCCCTGCCGCGGGTGCGCCAGCCTTCTGCCCACCGGTCCCGATGTGGCCTCCGGGCGCTCGCCTTGACCCGCCTCGCTGTATACACATGTATAAGGTATGTTTGGGGAGGCCTGCGCTGTCTTGGCGCCGCGGCGCGGTATGTGTTGTTGGAGTCGAGGCCTGCCGCGGGTGGTCTGTGTGCGTCTGGGCTGCGGCCCTGCCAGTGCGGGTGCGCCACCCGCCCGCCGGTCGGCTTATGGCTGCTCGGCTTGCGCGGCTTAGCTATCTACACGTGTATTAGGTATCTGTGGGGAGGCCTGCGCTGTCTTGGCGCCGCCGCGCGGTGTGTGTTGTTAGAGTTGAGACCTGCCGCGGGCGGCCTGTGGGCGCCTGGGCTGCGGCCCTGCCGCAGGTGCGCCAGGCATCCAGCTATCCGCCGCCCGGTCCGGATGTGGCCTCCGTGTGCTCGGCTTGACCCGCCTCGCTGTATACGCATGTATAAGGTATGTGTGGGGAGGCCTGCGCTGTCTTGGCGCCGCGGCGCGGTGTGTGTTGTTAGAGTTGAGACCTGCCGCGGGCGGCCTGTGGGTGCCTGGGCTGCGGCCCTGCCGCGGGTGCGCCAGGCATCCAGCTATCCGCCGCCTGGTCCGGATGTGGCCTCCGGGCGCTCGGCTTGACCCGGCGCGCTGTATACACATGCATAAGGTATGGTCGGAGGGCTTCGCTGTCTTGGCGCCGCGGCGCGGTGTTTGTTGTTAGAGGTGAGACCTGCCGCGGGCGGCCTGTGGGCGCCTGGGCTGCGGCCCTGCCGCGGGTGCGCCAGCCTTCTGCCCACCGGTCCCGATGTGGCCTCCGGGCGCTCGCCTTGACCCGCCTCGCTGTATACACATGTATAAGGTATGTTTGGGGAGGCCTGCGCTGTCTTGGCGCCGCGGCGCGGTATGTGTTGTTGGAGTCGAGGCCTGCCGCGGGTGGTCTGTGTGCGTCTGGGCTGCGGCCCTGCCAGTGCGGGTGCGCCACCCGCCCGCCGGTCGGCTTATGGCTGCTCGGCTTGCGCGGCTTAGCTATCTACACGTGTATTAGGTATCTGTGGGGAGGCCTGCGCTGTCTTGGCGCCGCCGCGCGGTGTGTGTTGTTAGAGTTGAGACCTGCCGCGGGCGGCCTGTGGGCGCCTGGGCTGCGGCCCTGCCGCAGGTGCGCCAGGCATCCAGCTATCCGCCGCCCGGTGCGGATATGGCCTCCGTGTGCTCGGCTTGACCCGCCTCGCTGTATACGCATGTATAAGGTATGTGTGGGGAGGCCTGCGCTGTCTTGGCGCCGCGGCGCGGTGTGTGTTGTTAGAGTTGAGACCTGCCGCGGGCGGCCTGTGGGTGCCTGGGCTGCGGCCCTGCCGCGGGTGCGCCAGGCATCCAGCTATCCGCCGCCTGGTCCGGATGTGGCCTCCGGGCGCTCGGCTTGACCCGGCGCGCTGTATACACATGCATAAGGTATGGTCGGAGGGCTTCGCTGTCTTGGCGCCGCGGCGCGGTGTTTGTTGTTAGAGGTGAGACCTGCCGCGGGCGGCCTGTGGGCGCCTGGGCTGCGGCCCTGCCGCGGGTGCGCCAGCCTTCTGCCCACCGGTCCCGATGTGGCCTCCGGGCGCTCGCCTTGACCCGCCTCGCTGTATGAAGGTCTGCGCTGTCTTGGCGCCGCGGCGCGGTGCGTGTTGTTGGAGTCGAGGCCTGCCGCGGGTGGTCTGTATGCGCCTGGGCTGCGGCCCTGCCAGTGCGGGTGCGCCACCCGCCCGCCGGTCGGCTTATGGCTGCTCGGCTTGCGCGGCCTAGCTATCTACACGTGTATTAGGTATCTGTGGGGAGGCCTGCGCTGTCTTGGCGCCGCCGCGCGGTGTGTGTTGTTAGAGTTGAGACCTGCCGCGGGCGGCCTGTGGGCGCCTGGGCTGCGGCCCTGCCGCGGGTGCGCCAGCCTTCTGCCCACCGGTCCCGATGTGGCCTCCGGGTGCTCGGCTTGACCGCCTCGCTGTATACACATGTATAAGGTATGTGTGGGGGAGGCCTGCGCTGTCTTGGCGCCGCGGCGCGGTGTGTGTTGTTGGAGTTGAGACCTGCCGCGGGCGGCCTGTGGGCGCCTGGGCTGCGGCCCTGCCGCGGGTGCGCCAGCCTTCTGCCCACCGGTCCCGATGTGGCCTCCGGGCGCTCGGCTTGACCCGCCTCGCTGTATACACATGTATAAGGTATGTTTGGGGAGGCCTGCGCTGTCTTGGCGCCGCGGCGCGGTGTTTGTTGTTAGAGGTGAGACCTGCCGCGGGCGGCCTGTGGGCGCCTGGGCTGCGGCCCTGCCGCGGGTGCGCCAGCCTTCTGCCCACCGGTCCCGATGTGGCCTCCGGGCGCTCGGCTTGACCCGCCTCGCTGTATACACATGTATAAGGTATGTTTGGGGAGGCCTGCGCTGTCTTGGCGCCGCGGCGCGGTGTGTGTTGTTAGAGTTGAGACCTGCCGCGGGCGGCCTGTGGGCGCCTGGGCTGCGGCCCTGCCGCGGGTGCGCCAGCCTTCTGCCCACCGGTCCCGATGTGGCCTCCGGGCGCTCGGCTTGACCCGCCTCGCTGTATACACATGTATAAGGTATGTTTGGGGAGGCCTGCGCTGTCTTGGCGCCGCGGCGCGGTGTTTGTTGTTAGGGTTGAGACCTGCCGCGGGCGGCCTGTGGGCGCCTGGGCTGCGGCCCTGCCGCGGGTGCGCCAGCCTTCTGCCCACCGGTCCCGATGTGGCCTCCGGGTGCTCGGCTTGACCGCCTCGCTGTATACACATGTATAAGGTATGTGTGGGGAGGCCTGCGCTGTCTTGGCGCCGCGGCGCGGTGTGTGTTGTTGGAGTTGAGACCTGCCGCGGGCGGCCTGTGGGCGCCTGGGCTGCGGCCCTGCCGCGGGTGCGCCAGCCTTCTGCCCACCGGTCCCGATGTGGCCTCCGGGCGCTCGGCTTGACCCGCCTCGCTGTATACACATGTATAAGGTATGTGTGGGGAGGCCTGCGCTGTCTTGGCGCCGCGGCGCGGTGTTTGTTGTTAGAGGTGAGACCTGCCGCGGGCGGCCTGTGGGCGCCTGGGCTGCGGCCCTGCCGCGGGTGCGCCAGCCTTCTGCCCACCGGTCCGGATGTGGCCTCCGGGCGCTCGGCTTGACCCGCCTCGCTGTATACACATGTATAAGGTATGTTTGGGGAGGCCTGCGCTGTCTTGGCGCCGCGGCGCGGTGTGTGTTGTTAGAGTTGAGACCTGCCGCGGGCGGCCTGTGGGCGCCTGGGCTGCGGCCCTGCCGCGGGTGCGTCAGGCATCAAGCTATCCGCCGGCCGGTCCGGATGTGGCCTCCGGGTGCTCGGCTTGACCCGGCGCGCTGTATACACATGTATAAGGTATGTTTGGGGAGGCCTGCGCTGTCTTGGCGCCGCGGCGCGGTATGTGTTGTTAGGGTTGAGACCTGCCGCGGGCGGCCTGTGGGCGCCTGGGCTGCGGCCCTGCCGTGGGTGCGCCAGGCATCCAGCTATCCGCCGGCTGGTCCGGATGTGGCCTCCGTGTGCTCGGCTTGACCCGCCTCGCTGTATACGCATGTATAAGGTATGTGTGGGGAGGCCTGCGCTGTCTTGGCGCCGCGGCGCGGTGTGTGTTGTTAGAGTTGAGACCTGCCGCGGGCGGCCTGTGGGCGCCTGGGCTGCGGCCCTGCCGCGGGTGCGCCAGGCATCCAGCTATCCGCCGGCCGGTCCGGATGTGGCCTCCGGGTGCTCGGCTTGACCCGCCTCGCTGTATACACATGTATAAGGTATGTTTGGGGAGGCCTGCGCTATCTTGGCGCCGCGGCGCGGTGTGTGTTGTTAGAGTTGAGACCTGCCGCGGGCGGCCTGTGGGTGCCTGGGCTGCGGCCCTGCCGCGGGTGCGCCAGGCATCCAGCTATCCGCCGGCCGGTCCGGATGTGGCCTCCGGGTGCTCGGCTTGACCCGCCTCGCTGTATACACATGTATAAGGTATGTTTGGGGAGGCCTGCGCTGTCTTGGCGCCGCGGCGCGGTATGTGTTGTTAGGGTTGAGACCTGCCGCGGGCAGCCGGTGGGCGCCTGGGCTGCGGCCCTGCCGCGGGTGCGCCAGCCTTCTGCCCACCGGTCCCGATGTGGCCTCCGTGTGCTCGGCTTGACCCGCCTCGCTGTATACGCATGTATAAGGTATGTGTGGGGAGGCCTGCGCTGTCTTGGCGCCGCGGCGCGGTGTGTGTTGTTAGAGTTGAGACCTGCCGCGGGCGGCCTGTGGGTGCCTGGGCTGCGGCCCTGCCGCGGGTGCGTCAGGCATCCAGCTATCCGCCGCCCGGTCCCAATGTGGCCTCCGGGTGCTCGGCTTGACCCGCCTCGCTGTATACACATGTATAAGGTATGTGTGGGGAGGCCTGCGCTGTCTTGGCGCCGCGGCGCGGTGTGTGTTGTTAGAGTTGAGACCTGCCGCGGGCGGCCTGTGGGCGCCTGGGCTGCGGCCCTGCCGCGGGTGCGCCAGGCATCCAGCTATCCGCCGCCCGGTCCGGATGTGGCCTCCGGGTGCTCGGCTTGACCCGCCTCGCTGTATACACATGTATAAGGTATGTGTGGGGAGGCCTGCGCTGTCTTGGCGCCGCGGCGCGGTGTGTGTTGTTAGAGTTGAGACCTGCCGCGGGCGGCCTGTGGGTGCCTGGGCTGCGGCCCTGCCGCGGGTGCGCCAGGCATCCAGCTATCCGCCGGCCGGTCCGGATGTGGCCTCCGGGTGCTCGGCTTGACCCGCCTCGCTGTATACACATGTATAAGGTATGTGTGGGGAGGCCTGCGCTGTCTTGGCGCCGCGGCGCGGTGTTTGTTGTTAGAGGTGAGACCTGCCGCGGGCGGCCTGTGGGCGCCTGGGCTGCGGCCCTGCCGCGGGTGCGCCAGCCTTCTGCCCACCGGTCCCGATGTGGCCTCCGGGCGCTCGGCTTGACCCGCCTCGCTGTATACACATGTATAAGGTATGTGTGGGGAGGCCTGCGCTGTCTTGGCGCCGCGGCGCGGTGTGTGTTGTTAGAGTTGAGACCTGCCGCGGGCGGCCTGTGGGCGCCTGGGCTGCGGCCCTGCCGCGGGTGCGCCAGCCTTCTGCCCACCGGTCCCGATGTGGCCTCCGTGTGCTCGGCTTGACCCGGCGCGCTGTATACACATGTATAAGGTATGTTTGGGGAGGCCTGCGCTGTCTTGGCGCCGCGGCGCGGTGTGTGTTGTTAGAGTTGAGACCTGCCGCGGGCGGCCTGTGGGTGCCTGGGCTGCGGCCCTGCCGCGGGTGCGTCAGGCATCAAGCTATCCGCCGGCCGGTCCGGATGTGGCCTCCGGGTGCTCGGCTTGACCCGCCTCGCTGTATACACATGTATAAGGTATGTTTGGGGAGGCCTGCGCTGTCTTGGCGCCGCGGCGCGGTATGTGTTGTTAGGGTTGAGACCTGCCGCGGGCGGCCTGTGGGCGCCTGGGCTGCGGCCCTGCCGCGGGTGCGCCAGGCATCCAGCTATCCGCCGGCCGGTCCGGATGTGGCCTCCGGGTGCTCGGCTTCACCCGCCTCGCTGTATACACATGTATAAGGTATGTTTGGGGAGGCCTGCGCTATCTTGGCGCCGCGGCGCGGTATGTGTTGTTAGGGTTGAGACCTGCCGCGGGCAGCCTGTGGGCGCCTGGGCTGCGGCCCTGCCGCGGGTGCGCCAGCCTTCTGCCCACCGGTCCCGATGTGGCCTCCGGGCGCTCGGCTTGACTCGCCTCGCTGTATACACATGTATAAGGTATGTGTGGGGAGGCCTGCGCTGTCTTGGCGCCGCGGCGCGGTATGTGTTGTTAGGGTTGAGACCTGCCGCGGGCGGCCTGTGGGCGCCTGGGCTGCGGCCCTGCCGCGGGTGCGCCAGCCTTCTGCCCACCGGTCCCGATGTGGCCTCCGGGCGCTCGCCTTGACCCGCCTCGCTGTATACACATGTATAAGGTATGTTTGGGGAGGCCTGCGCTGTCTTGGCGCCGCGGCGCGGTGTGTGTTGTTGGAGTCGAGGCCTGCCGCGGGTGGTCTGTGTGCGTCTGGGCTGCGGCCCTGCCAGTGCGGGTGCGCCACCCGCCCGCCGGTCGGCTTATGGCTGCTCGGCTTGCGCGGCTTAGCTATCTACACGTGTATTAGGTATCTGTGGGGAGGCCTGCGCTGTCTTGGCGCCGCCGCGCGGTGTGTGTTGTTAGAGTTGAGACCTGCCGCGGGCGGCCTGTGGGCGCCTGGGCTGCGGCCCTGCCGCAGGTGCGCCAGGCATCCAGCTATCCGCCGCCCGGTCCGGATGTGGCCTCCGTGTGCTCGGCTTGACCCGCCTCGCTGTATACGCATGTATAAGGTATGTGTGGGGAGGCCTGCGCTGTCTTGGCGCCGCGGCGCGGTGTGTGTTGTTAGAGTTGAGACCTGCCGCGGGCGGCCTGTGGGTGCCTGGGCTGCGGCCCTGCCGCGGGTGCGCCAGGCATCCAGCTATCCGCCGCCTGGTCCGGATGTGGCCTCCGGGCGCTCGGCTTGACCCGGCGCGCTGTATACACATGCATAAGGTATGGTCGGAGGGCTTCGCTGTCTTGGCGCCGCGGCGCGGTGTTTGTTGTTAGAGGTGAGACCTGCCGCGGGCGGCCTGTGGGCGCCTGGGCTGCGGCCCTGCCGCGGGTGCGCCAGCCTTCTGCCCACCGGTCCCGATGTGGCCTCCGGGCGCTCGCCTTGACCCGCCTCGCTGTATACACATGTATAAGGTATGTTTGGGGAGGCCTGCGCTGTCTTGGCGCCGCGGCGCGGTGTGTGTTGTTGGAGTCGAGGCCTGCCGCGGGTGGTCTGTGTGCGTCTGGGCTGCGGCCCTGCCAGTGCGGGTGCGCCACCCGCCCGCCGGTCGGCTTATGGCTGCTCGGCTTGCGCGGCTTAGCTATCTACACGTGTATTAGGTATCTGTGGGGAGGCCTGCGCTGTCTTGGCGCCGCCGCGCGGTGTGTGTTATTAGAGTTGAGACCTGCCGCGGGCGGCCTGTGGGCGCCTGGGCTGCGGCCCTGCCGCAGGTGCGCCAGGCATCCAGCTATCCGCCGCCCGGTCCGGATGTGGCCTCCGTGTGCTCGGCTTGACCCGCCTCGCTGTATACGCATGTATAAGGTATGTGTGGGGAGGCCTGCGCTGTCTTGGCGCCGCGGCGCGGTGTGTGTTGTTAGAGTTGAGACCTGCCGCGGGCGGCCTGTGGGTGCCTGGGCTGCGGCCCTGCCGCGGGTGCGCCAGGCATCCAGCTATCCGCCGCCTGGTCCGGATGTGGCCTCCGGGCGCTCGGCTTGACCCGGCGCGCTGTATACACATGCATAAGGTATGGTCGGAGGGCTTCGCTGTCTTGGCGCCGCGGCGCGGTGTTTGTTGTTAGAGGTGAGACCTGCCGCGGGCGGCCTGTGGGCGCCTGGGCTGCGGCCCTGCCGCGGGTGCGCCAGCCTTCTGCCCACCGGTCCCGATGTGGCCTCTGGGCGCTCGGCTTGACTCGCCTCGCTGTATGAAGGTCTGCGCTGTCTTGGCGCCGCGGCGCGGTGCGTGTTGTTGGAGTCGAGGCCTGCCGCGGGTGGTCTGTATGCGCCTGGGCTGCGGCCCTGCCAGTGCGGGTGCGCCACCCGCCCGCCGGTCGGCTTATGGCTGCTCGGCTTGCGCGGCCTAGCTATCTACACGTGTATTAGGTATCTGTGGGGAGGCCTGCGCTGTCTTGGCGCCGCCGCGCGGTGTGTGTTGTTAGAGTTGAGACCTGCCGCGGGCGGCCTGTGGGCGCCTGGGCTGCGGCCCTGCCGCGGGTGCGCCAGCCTTCTGCCCACCGGTCCCGATGTGGCCTCCGGGTGCTCGGCTTGACCGCCTCGCTGTATACACATGTATAAGGTATGTGTGGGGAGGCCTGCGCTGTCTTGGCGCCGCGGCGCGGTGTGTGTTGTTGGAATTGAGACCTGCCGCGGGCGGCCTGTGGGCGCCTGGGCTGCGGCCCTGCCGCGGGTGCGCCAGCCTTCTGCCCACCGGTCCCGATGTGGCCTCCGGGCGCTCGGCTTGACCCGCCTCGCTGTATACACATGTATAAGGTATGTTTGGGGAGGCCTGCGCTGTTTTGGCGCCGCGGCGCGGTGTGTGTTGTTAGAGGTGAGACCTGCCGCGGGCGGCCTGTGGGCGCCTGGGCTGCGGCCCTGCCGCGGGTGCGCCAGCCTTCTGCCCACCGGTCCCGATGTGGCCTCCGGGTGCTCGGCTTGACCCGCCTCGCTGTATACACATGTATAAGGTATGTGTGGGGAGGCCTGCGCTGTCTTGGCGCCGCGGCGCGGTGTGTGTTGTTAGAGTTCAGACCTGCCGCGGGCGGCCTGTGGGCGCCTGGGCTGCGGCCCTGCCGCGGGTGCGCCAGCCTTCTGCCCACCGGTCCCGATGTGGCCTCCGGGTGCTCGGCTTGACCGCCTCGCTGTATACACATGTATAAGGTATGTGTGGGGAGGCCTGCGCTGTCTTGGCGCCGCGGCGCGGTGTGTGTTGTTGGAGTTGAGACCTGCCGCGGGCGGCCTGTGGGCGCCTGGGCTGCGGCCCTGCCGCGGGTGCGCCAGCCTTCTGCCCACCGGTCCCGATGTGGCCTCCGGGCGCTCGGCTTGACCCGCCTCGCTGTATACACATGTATAAGGTATGTGTGGGGAGGCCTGCGCTGTCTTGGCGCCGCGGCGCGGTGTTTGTTGTTAGAGGTGAGACCTGCCGCGGGCGGCCTGTGGGCGCCTGGGCTGCGGCCCTGCCGCGGGTGCGCCAGCCTTCTGCCCACCGGTCCCGATGTGGCCTCCGGGCGCTCGGCTTGACCCGCCTCGCTGTATACACATGTATAAGGTATGTGTGGGGAGGCCTGCGCTGTTTTGGCGCCGCGGCGCGGTGTGTGTTGTTGGAGTTGAGACCTGCCGCGGGCGGCCTGTGGGCGCCTGGGCTGCGGCCCTGCCGCGGGTGCGTCAGGCATCAAGCTATCCGCCGGCCGGTCCGGATGTGGCCTCCGGGTGCTCGGCTTGACCCGGCGCGCTGTATACACATGTATAAGGTATGTTTGGGGAGGCCTGCGCTGTCTTGGCGCCGCGGCGCGGTATGTGTTGTTAGGGTCTAGACCTGCCGCAGGCGGCCTGTGGGCGCCTGGGCTGCGGCCCTGCCGTGGGTGCGCCAGGCATCCAGCTATCCGCCGGCTGGTCCGGATGTGGCCTCCGTGTGCTCGGCTTGACCCGCCTCGCTGTATACGCATGTATAAGGTATGTGTGGGGAGGCCTGCGCTGTCTTGGCGCCGCGGCGCGGTGTGTGTTGTTAGAGTTGAGACCTGCCGCGGGCGGCCTGTGGGCGCCTGGGCTGCGGCCCTGCCGCGGGTGCGCCAGGCATCCAGCTATCCGCCGCCCGGTCCGGATGTGGCCTCCGTGTGCTCGGCTTGACCCGCCTCGCTGTATACGCATGTATAAGGTATGTGTGGGGAGGCCTGCGCTGTCTTGGCGCCGCGGCGCGGTGTGTGTTGTTAGAGTTGAGACCTGCCGCGGGCGGCCTGTGGGTGCCTGGGCTGCGGCCCTGCCGCGGGTGCGCCAGGCATCCAGCTATCCGCCGGCCGGTCCGGATGTGGCCTCCGGGTGCTCGGCTTGACCCGCCTCGCTGTATACACATGTATAAGGTATGTTTGGGGAGGCCTGCGCTATCTTGGCGCCGCGGCGCGGTATGTGTTGTTAGGGTTGAGACCTGCCGCGGGCAGCCGGTGGGCGCCTGGGCTGCGGCCCTGCCGCGGGTGCGCCAGCCTTCTGCCCACCGGTCCCGATGTGGCCTCCGGGCGCTCGGCTTGACCCGCCTCGCTGTATACACATGTATAAGGTATGTTTGGGGAGGCCTGCGCTATCTTGGCGCCGCGGCGCGGTATGTGTTGTTAGGGTTGAGACCTGCCGCGGGCAGCCGGTGGGCGCCTGGGCTGCGGCCCTGCCGCGGGTGCGCCAGCCTTCTGCCCACCGGTCCCGATGTGGCCTCCGGGCGCTCGGCTTGACTCGCCTCGCTGTATACACATGTATAAGGTATGTTTGGGGAGGCCTGCGCTGTCTTGGCGCCGCGGCGCGGTGTTTGTTGTTAGGGTTGAGACCTGCCGCGGGCGGCCTGTGGGTGCCTGGGCTGCGGCCCTGCCGCGGGTGCGCCAGGCATCCAGCTATCCGCCGCCTGGTCCGGATGTGGCCTCCGGGCGCTCGGCTTGACCCGGCGCGCTGTATACACATGCATAAGGTATGGTCGGAGGGCTTCGCTGTCTTGGCGCCGCGGCGCGGTGTGTGTTGTTGGAGTCGAGGCCTGCCGCGGGTGGTCTGTGTGCGTCTGGGCTGCGGCCCTGCCAGTGCGGGTGCGCCACCCGCCCGCCGGTCGGCTTATGGCTGCTCGGCTTTCGCGGCCTAGCTATCTACACGTGTATTAGGTATCTGTGGGGAGGCCTGCGCTGTCTTGGCGCCGCCGCGCGGTGTGTGTTGTTAGAGGTGAGACCTGCCGCGGGCGGCCTGTGGGCGCCTGGGCTGCGGCCCTGCCGCGGGTGCGCCAGCCTTCTGCCCACCGGTCCCGATGTGGCCTCTGGGCGCTCGGCTTGACTCGCCTCGCTGTATGAAGGTCTGCGCTGTCTTGGCGCCGCGGCGCGGTGCGTGTTGTTGGAGTCGAGGCCTGCCGCGGGTGGTCTGTGTGCGCCTGGGCTGCGGCCCTGCCAGTGCGGGTGCGCCACCCGCCCGCCGGTCGGCTTATGGCTGCTCGGCTTGCGCGGCCTAGCTATCTACATGTGTATTAGGTATCTGTGGGGAGGCCTGCGCTGTCTTGGCGCCGCGGCGCGGTGTGTGTTGTTAGAGTTGAGACCTGCCGCGGGCGGCCTGTGGGCGCCTGGGCTGCGGCCCTGCCGCAGGTGCGCCAGGCATCCAGCTATCCGCCGCCCGGTCCGGAAGTGGCCTCCGTGTGCTCGGCTTGACCCGCCTCGCTGTATACGCATGTATAAGGTATGTGTGGGGAGGCCTGCGCTGTCTTGGCGCCGCGGCGCGGTGTGTGTTGTTAGTGTTGAGACCTGCCGCGGGCGGCCTGTGGGTGCCTGGGCTGCGGCCCTGCCGCGGGTGCGCCAGGCATCCAGCTATCCGCCGCCTGGTCCGGATGTGGCCTCCGGGCGCTCGGCTTGACCCGGCGCGCTGTATACACATGCATAAGGTATGGTCGGAGGGCTTCGCTGTCTTGGCGCCGCGGCGCGGTGTTTGTTGTTAGAGGTGAGACCTGCCGCGGGCGGCCTGTGGGCGCCTGGGCTGCGGCCCTGCCGCGGGTGCGCCAGCCTTCTGCCCACCGGTCCCGATGTGGCCTCTGGGCGCTCGGCTTGACTCGCCTCGCTGTATGAAGGTCTGCGCTGTCTTGGCGCCGCGGCGCGGTGTGTGTTGTTGGAGTCGAGGCCTGCCGCGGGTGGTCTGTGTGCGCCTGGGCTGCGGCCCTGCCAGTGCGGGTGCGCCACCCGCCCGCCGGTCGGCTTATGGCTGCTCGGCTTGCGCGGCCTAGCTATCTACACGTGTATTAAATAACTGTGGGGAGGCCTGCGCTGTCTTGGCGCCGCCGCGCGGTGTGTGTTGTTGGAGTTGAGACCTGCCGCGGGCGGCCTGTGGGCGCCTGGGCTGCGGCCCTGCCGCGGGTGCGCCAGCCTTCTGCCCACCGGTCCGGATGTGGCCTCCGGGTGCTCGGCTTGACCGCCTCGCTGTATACACATGTATAAGGTATGTGTGGGGAGGCCTGCGCTGTCTTGGCGCCGCGGCGCGGTGTGTGTTGTTGGAGTTGAGACCTTCCGCGGGCGGCCTGTGGGCGCCTGGGCTGCGGCCCTGCCGCGGGTGCGCCAGCCTTCTGCCCACCGGTCCCGATGTGGCCTCCGGGCGCTCGGCTTGACCCGCCTCGCTGTATACACATGTATAAGGTATGTTTGGGGAGGCCTGCTCTGTCTTGGCGCCGCGGCGCGGTGTGTGTTGTTAGAGTTGAGACCTGCCGCGGGCGGCCTGTGGGCGCCTGGGCTGCGGCCCTGCCGCGGGTGCGCCAGCCTTCTGCCCACCGGTCCCGATGTGGCCTCCGTGTGCTCGGCTTGACCCGGCGCGCTGTATACACATGTATAAGGGATGTGTGGGGAGGCCTGCGCTGTCTTGGCGCCGCGGCGCGGTGTGTGTTGTTAGAGTTGAGACCTGCCGCGGGCGGCCTGTGGGTGCCTGGGCTGCGGCCCTGCCGCGGGTGCGTCAGGCATCAAGCTATCCGCCGGCCGGTCCGGATGTGGCCTCCGGGTGCTCGGCTTGACCCGCCTCGCTGTATACACATGTATAAGGTATGTTTGGGGAGGCCTGCGCTGTCTTGGCGCCGCGGCGCGGTATGTGTTGTTAGGGTTGAGACCTGCCGCGGGCGGCCTGTGGGCGCCTGGGCTGCGGCCCTGCCGTGGGTGCGCCAGGCATCCAGCTATCCGCCGCCCGGTCCGGATGTGGCCTCCGTGTGCTCGGCTTGACCCGCCTCGCTGTATACGCATGTATAAGGTATGTGTGGGGAGGCCTGCGCTGTCTTGGCGCCGCGGCGCGGTGTGTGTTGTTAGAGTTGAGACCTGCCGCGGGCGGCCTGTGGGCGCCTGGGCTGCGGCCCTGCCGCGGGTGCGTCAGGCATCCAGCTATCCGCCGCCCGGTCCGGATGTGGCCTCCGTGTGCTCGGCTTGACCCGCCTCGCTGTATACGCATGTATAAGGTATGTGTGGGGAGGCCTGCGCTGTCTTGGCGCCGCGGCGCGGTGTGTGTTGTTAGAGTTGAGACCTGCCGCGGGCGGCCTGTGGGTGCCTGGGCTGCGGCCCTGCCGCGGGTGCGCCAGGCATCCAGCTATCCGCCGGCCGGTCCGGATGTGGCCTCCGGGTGCTCGGCTTGACCCGCCTCGCTGTATACACATGTATAAGGTATGTTTGGGGAGGCCTGCGCTATCTTGGCGCCGCGGCGCGGTATGTGTTGTTAGGGTTGAGACCTGCCGCGGGCAGCCTGTGGGCGCCTGGGCTGCGGCCCTGCCGCGGGTGCGCCAGCCTTCTGCCCACCGGTCCCGATGTGGCCTCCGGGCGCTCGGCTTGACTCGCCTCGCTGTATACACATGTATAAGGTATGTTTGGGGAGGCCTGCGCTGTCTTGGCGCCGCGGCGCGGTGTTTGTTGTTAGGGTTGAGACCTGCCGCGGGCGGCCTGTGGGTGCCTGGGCTGCGGCCCTGCCGCGGGTGCGCCAGGCATCCAGCTATCCGCCGCCTGGTCCGGATGTGGCCTCCGGGCGCTCGGCTTGACCCGGCGCGCTGTATACACATGCATAAGGTATGGTCGGAGGGCTTCGCTGTCTTGGCGCCGCGGCGCGGTGTTTGTTGTTGGAGTCGAGGCCTGCCGCGGGTGGTCTGTGTGCGTCTGGGCTGCGGCCCTGCCAGTGCGGGTGCGCCACCCGCCCGCCGGTCGGCTTATGGCTGCTCGGCTTGCGCGGCTTAGCTATCTATACGTGTATTAGGTATCTGTGGGGAGGCCTGCGCTGTCTTGGCGCCGCCGCGCGGTGTGTGTTGTTAGAGTTGAGACCTGCCGCGGGCGGCCTGTGGGCGCCTGGGCTGCGGCCCTGCCGCGGGTGCGCCAGCCTTCTGCCCACCGGTCCCGATGTGGCCTCTGGGCGCTCGGCTTGACTCGCCTCGCTGTATGAAGGTCTGCGCTGTCTTGGCGCCGCGGCGCGGTGCGTGTTGTTGGAGTCGAGGCCTGCCGCGGGTGGTCTGTATGCGCCTGGGCTGCGGCCCTGCCAGTGCGGGTGCGCCACCCGCCCGCCGGTCGGCTTATGGCTGCTCGGCTTGCGCGGCCTAGCTATCTACATGTGTATTAGGTATCTGTGGGGAGGCCTGCGCTGTCTTGGCGCCGCCGCGCGGTGTGTGTTGTTAGAGTTGAGACCTGCCGCGGGCGGCCTGTGGGCGCCTAGGCTGCGGCCCTGCCGCGGTTGCGCCAGCCGTCTGCCCACCGGTCCCGATGTGGCCTCCGTGTGCTCGGCTTGACCCGCCTCGCTGTATACGCATGTATAAGGTATGTGTGGGGAGGCCTGCGCTGTCTTGGCGCCGCGGCGCGGTGTGTGTTGTTAGAGTTGAGACCTGCCGCGGGCGGCCTGTGGGCGCCTGGGCTGCGGCCCTGCCGCGGGTGCGTCAGGCATCAAGCTATCCGCCGCCTGGTCCGGATGTGGCCTCCGGGCGCTCGGCTTGACCCGCCTCGCTGTATACACATGTATAAGGTATGTTTGGGGAGGCCTGCGCTGTCTTGGCGCCGCGGCGCGGTGTGTGTTGTTAGAGTTGAGACCTGCCGCGGGCGGCCTGTGGGCGCCTGGGCTGCGGCCCTGCCGCGGGTGCGTCAGGCATCAAGCTATCCGCCGGCCGGTCCGGATGTGGCCTCCGGGTGCTCGGCTTGACCCGCCTCGCTGTATACACATGTATAAGGTATGTGTGGGGAGGCCTGCGCTGTCTTGGCGCCGCGGCGCGGTATGTGTTGTTAGGGTTGAGACCTACCGCGGGCGGCCTGTGGGCGCCTGGGCTGCGGCCCTGCCGCGGGTGCGCCAGGCATCCAGCTATCCGCCGCCCGGTCCGGATGTGGCCTCCGTGTGCTCGGCTTGACCCGCCTCGCTGTATACGCATGTATAAGGTATGTGTGGGGAGGCCTGCGCTGTCTTGGCGCCGCGGCGCGGTGTGTGTTGTTAGAGTTGAGACCTGCCGCGGGCGGCCTGTGGGTGCCTGGGCTGCGGCCCTGCCGCGGGTGCGCCAGGCATCCAGCTATCCGCCGCCCGGTCCGGATGTGGCCTCCGTGTGCTCGGCTTGACCCGCCTCGCTGTATACGCATGTATAAGGTATGTGTGGGGAGGCCTGCGCTGTCTTGGCGCCGCGGCGCGGTGTGTGTTGTTAGAGTTGAGACCTTCCGCGGGCGGCCTGTGGGTGCCTGGGCTGCGGCCCTGCCGCGGGTGCGCCAGGCATCCAGCTATCCGCCGGCCGGTCCGGATGTGGCCTCCGGGTGCTCGGCTTGACCCGCCTCGCTGTATACACATGTATAAGGTATGTTTGGGGAGGGCTGCGCTATCTTGGCGCCGCGGCGCGGTATGTGTTGTTAGGGTTGAGACCTGCCGCGGGCGGCCTGTGGGCGCCTGGGCTGCGGCCCTGCCGCGGGTGCGCCAGCCTTCTGCCCACCGGTCCCGATGTGGCCTCCGGGCGCTCGGCTTGACTCGCCTCGCTGTATACAGATGTATAAGGTATGTTTGGGGAGGCCTGCGCTGTCTTGGCGCCGCGGCGCGGTATGTGTTGTTAGGGTTGAGACCTGCCGCGGGCGGCCTGTGGGCGCCTGGGCTGCGGCCCTGCCGCGGGTGCGCCAGCCTTCTGCCCACCGGTCCCGATGTGGCCTCCGGGCGCTCGCCTTGACCCGCCTCGCTGTATACACATTATTTTTTTTTTTTGGGCGTTAATGTTACAGCTGTGGGCCTGCCTCCGACCCGGGCCCGACACACGGCCTCTGCAGCCTACCAGTCTCTGGACTGGCGAGAGCGCTCACAAAAACAGCGCTAGAAACCCAAGCCCACGGCTGACCTGCCCTACCCGCGCACAGCAAGCCTAGCCGCGAAACGAGAAACGCCTCCCTGTGCTCTCCTGAGCCCACAGGACCAGGCGGTGTGGAGACAGCTCGCGCACCTAATACCTCAAACGAAACCCCCGACAAGAGACAACCCGAAGACGAGCAACCCACGCGCGCGCTCCCCTGGGGGCTACCAACGCCTGGGAACACACGTGTCACCCTTCTGCTACTCATCAGCAGGCCACACGTAGCAAGAGGGACAGGGCCGGCGAGAACGCTCAAAGCCGCCGCACCTAGCCGCCAAAGCTACAGCCCAAACCACCAACTCAATCGAGTCACCTACCGCAGAGGGGACAAGCACGCAACCGAGCGCCTACCCGCCACCACAAGGGTCGTGAACAAACGTCACCGTCAACGGTACCACCCACACACACACGTACACACACAAACCGCGTCTCATCTACACTCTATCTAGCACTGCTTATAAGCAGCAGTTGCGAGCTGACAAGACTTGACTAAGCAGGTTGCTGAACCTTAATGCGCCCGCCCTGCACGGCTAGCAGGGGGTGCGCTGTGCCTACCTCCCTCCACCCCTTCCTGGGCACCCCTAATCTTGCGAAGTCCTGCAGCCGCCTCCAAAACCCTGTCACCGCTTCCGCTTTAGCGATTTCTACCGGCTCAGTCTCCATACCCTCTGGGGGCCCTGCGTTGGTAACTGCCCTCAACCTCGTCCGGGCGCGTTCCATGGCCGAGAGGGCGGCTATTACCACCACGTCCCACACTGCTTGCTGCACTCCGTGAGGCGGTTCTGCTAGCCATAGCTGCTGCCGAGTGATGGTGTTCGCCATCGCCGCGTTAATCTGCTCCAGCACTGCCTGCGCCACGGGACACTCCCAGAAGTGATGTGCTCGCGGCGAGCAGGGTGCGCCGTGCGTTCCTCCGTGGGCGCCGCATCCACACGCTTCCTGCTGCTGGGCTCCACTGACGTGGCTGTTTCCAGCCAACGGTACTCCATCCACTGCCAGTCGCCACAGGACCTCCACGTGTTCCCGTTCCCACCGTATGTGCCACATCCTGCTCAGCATGGCGCGCACAGGGTTCGTGCCTGTAGGCGTGGTCGCAGTTGTCACCGCTGCGTTTGTCGTGGTGGCTGCTGCCTCGCCTCTGGCTTCCCTGGCGAAGTCCGCGTGTAGCTGGGTCCGCCGCTGTTCGATTGGTCGCATTAGCATCGCCGTGGCCTGGCTGACTGTTAAGCGCTGGAGCCTTATGGGCATCAGCAAGCCCCTGCGCCAGCCTAGCCTGCCTACTATCTGAGCCCGCACTGCCTCCGTCGTCTGCGCCGGCGGCTGACCTCCAGCGCTGAGTTGCTGCTCCACTTGCTCCATACACATGTATAAGGTATGTTTGGGGAGGCCTGCGCTGTCTTGGCGCCGCGGCGCGGTGTGTGTTGTTGGAGTCGAGGCCTGCCGCGGGTGGTCTGTGTGCGTCTGGGCTGCGGCCCTGCCAGTGCGGGTGCGCCACCCGCCCGCCGGTCGGCTTATGGCTGCTCGGCTTGCGCGGCTTAGCTATCTACACGTGTATTAGGTATCTGTGGGGAGGCCTGCGCTGTCTTGGCGCCGCCGCGCGGTGTGTGTTGTTAGAGTTGAGACCTGCCGCGGGCGGCCTGTGGGCGCCTGGGCTGCGGCCCTGCCGCAGGTGCGCCAGGCATCCAGCTATCCGCCGCCCGGTCCGGATGTGGCCTCCGTGTGCTCGGCTTGACCCGCCTCGCTGTATACGCATGTATAAGGTATGTGTGGGGAGGCCTGCGCTGTCTTGGCGCCGCGGCGCGGTGTGTGTTGTTAGAGTTGAGACCTGCCGCGGGCGGCCTGTGGGTGCCTGGGCTGCGGCCCTGCCGCGGGTGCGCCAGGCATCCAGCTATCCGCCGCCTGGTCCGGATGTGGCCTCCGGGCGCTCGGCTTGACTCGCCTCGCTGTATACACATGTATAAGGTATGTTTGGGGAGGGCTGCGCTATCTTGGCGCCGCGGCGCGGTATGTGTTGTTAGGGTTGAGACCTGCCGCGGGCGGCCTGTGGGCGCCTGGGCTGCGGCCCTGCCGCGGGTGCGCCAGCCTTCTGCCCACCGGTCCCGATGTGGCCTCCGGGCGCTCGGCTTGACTCGCCTCGCTGTATACAGATGTATAAGGTATGTTTGGGGAGGCCTGCTCTGTCTTGGCGCCGCGGCGCGGTATGTGTTGTTAGGGTTGAGACCTGCCGCGGGCGGCCTGTGGGCGCCTGGGCTGCGGCCCTGCCGCGGGTGCGCCAGCCTTCTGCCCACCGGTCCCGATGTGGCCTCCGGGCGCTCGGCTTGACCCGCCTCGCTGTATACACATGTGTAAGGTATGTTTGGGGAGGCCTGCGCTGTCTTGGCGCCGCGGCGCGGTGTGTGTTGTTGGAGTCGAGGCCTGCCGCGGGTGGTCTGTGTGCGTCTGGGCTGCGGCCCTGCCAGTGCGGGTGCGCCACCCGTCCGCCGGTCGGCTTATGGCTGCTCGGCTTGCGCGGCTTAGCTACCTACACGTGTATTAGGTATCTGTGGGGAGGCCTGCGCTGTCTTGGCGCCGCCGCGCGGTGTGTATTGTTAGAGTTGAGACCTGCCGCGGGCGGCCTGTGGGCGCCTGGGCTGCGGCCCTGCCGCAGGTGCGCCAGGCATCCAGCTATCCGCCGCCCGGTCCGGATGTGGCCTCCGTGTGCTCGGCTTGACCCGCCTCGCTGTATACGCATGTATAAGGTATGTGTGGGGAGGCCTGCGCTGTCTTGGCGCCGCGGCGCGGTGTGTGTTGTTAGAGTTGAGACCTGCCGCGGGCGGCCTGTGGGTGCCTGGGCTGCGGCCCTGCCGCGGGTGCGCCAGGCATCCAGCTTTCCGCCGCCTGGTCCGGATGTGGCCTCCGGGCGCTCGGCTTGACCCGGCGCGCTGTATACACATGCATAAGGTATGGTCGGAGGGCTGCGCTGTCTTGGCGCCGCGGCGCGGTGTTTGTTGTTAGAGTTGAGACCTGCCGCGGGCGGCCTGTGGGCGCCTGGGCTGCGGCCCTGCCGCGGGTGCGCCAGGCATCCAGCTATCCGCCGCCCGGTCCGGATGTGGCCTCCGTGTGCTCGGCTTGACCCGCCTCGCTGTATACGCATGTATAAGGTATGTGTGGGGAGGCCTGCGCTGTCTTGGCGCCGCGGCGCGGTGTGTGTTGTTAGAGTTGAGACCTTCCGCGGGCGGCCTGTGGGTGCCTGGGCTGCGGCCCTGCCGCGGGTGCGCCAGGCATCCAGCTATCCGCCGGCCGGTCCGGATGTGGCCTCCGGGCGCTCGGCTTGACCCGCCTCGCTGTATGCACATGCATAAGGTATGGTCGGAGGGCTTCGCTGTCTTGGCGCCGCCGCGCGGTGTGTTTTGTTAGAGTTGAGACCTACCGCGGGCGGCCTGTGGGCGCCTGGGCTGCGGCCCTGCCGCGGGTGCGCCAGGCATCCAGCTATCCGCCGCCCGGTCCGGATGTGGCCTCCGTGTGCTCGGCTTGACCCGCCTCGCTGTATACGCATGTATAAGGTATGTGTGGGGAGGCCTGCGCTGTCTTGGCGCCGCGGCGCGGTGTGTGTTGTTAGAGTTGAGACCTGCCGCGGGCGGCCTGTGGGTGCCTGGGCTGCGGCCCTGCCGCGGGTGCGCCAGGCATCCAGCTATCCGCCGGCCGGTCCGGATGTGGCCTCCGGGCGCTCGGCTTGACCCGCCTCGCTGTATGCACATGCATAAGGTATGGTCGGAGGGCTTCGCTGTCTTGGCGCCGCGGCGCGGTGTTTGTTGTTAGAGGTGAGACCTGCCGCGGGCGGCCTGTGGGCGCCTGGGCTGCGGCCCTGCCGCGGGTGCGCCAGGCATCCAGCTATCCGCCGGCCGGTCCGGATGTGGCCTCCGGGTGCTCGGCTTCACCCGCCTATCTGTATACACATGTATAAGGTATGTTTGGGGAGGCCTGCGCTGTCTTGGCGCCGCGGCGCGGTGTGTGTTGTTAGAGTTGAGACCTGCCGCGGGCGGCCTGTGGGCGCCTGGGCTGCGGCCCTGCCGCGGGTGCGCCAGCCTTCTGCCCACCGGTCCCGATGTGGCCTTCGGGTGCTCGGCTTGACACGCCTCGCTGTATACACATGTATAAGGTATGTTTGGGGAGGCCTGCGCTGTCTTGGCGCCGCGGCGCGGTGTGTGTTGTTAGAGTTGAGATCTGCCGCGGGCGGCCTGTGGGCGCCTGGGCTGCGGCCCTGCCAGTGCAGGTGCGCCAGGCATCCAGCTATCCGCCGGCCGGTCCGGATGTGGCCTCCGGGCGCTCGGCTTGACCGCCTCGCTGTATACACATGTATAAGGTATGTGTGGGGAGGCCTGCGCTGTCTTGGCGCCGCGGCGCGGTGTGTGTTGTTAGAGTTGAGACCTTCCGCGGGCGGCCTGTGGGTGCCTGGGCTGCGGCCCTGCCGCGGGTGCGCCAGGCATCCAGCTATCCGCCGGCCGGTCCGGATGTGGCCTCCGGGCGCTCGGCTTGACCCGCCTCGCTGTATGCACATGCATAAGGTATGGTCGGAGGGCTTCGCTGTCTTGGCGCCGCCGCGCGGTGTGTTTTGTTAGAGTTGAGACCTACCGCGGGCGGCCTGTGGGCGCCTGGGCTGCGGCCCTGCCGCGGGTGCGCCAGGCATCCAGCTATCCGCCGCCCGGTCCGGATGTGGCCTCCGTGTGCTCGGCTTGACCCGCCTCGCTGTATACGCATGTATAAGGTATGTGTGGGGAGGCCTGCGCTGTCTTGGCGCCGCGGCGCGGTGTGTGTTGTTAGAGTTGAGACCTGCCGCGGGCGGCCTGTGGGTGCCTGGGCTGCGGCCCTGCCGCGGGTGCGCCAGGCATCCAGCTATCCGCCGGCCGGTCCGGATGTGGCCTCCGGGCGCTCGGCTTGACCCGCCTCGCTGTATGCACATGCATAAGGTATGGTCGGAGGGCTTCGCTGTCTTGGCGCCGCGGCGCGGTGTTTGTTGTTAGAGGTGAGACCTGCCGCGGGCGGCCTGTGGGCGCCTGGGCTGCGGCCCTGCCGCGGGTGCGCCAGGCATCCAGCTATCCGCCGGCCGGTCCGGATGTGGCCTCCGGGTGCTCGGCTTCACCCGCCTATCTGTATACACATGTATAAGGTATGTTTGGGGAGGCCTGCGCTGTCTTGGCGCCGCGGCGCGGTGTGTGTTGTTAGAGTTGAGACCTGCCGCGGGCGGCCTGTGGGCGCCTGGGCTGCGGCCCTGCCGCGGGTGCGCCAGCCTTCTGCCCACCGGTCCCGATGTGGCCTTCGGGTGCTCGGCTTGACACGCCTCGCTGTATACACATGTATAAGGTATGTGTGGGGAGGCCTGCGCTGTCTTGGCGCCGCGGCGCGGTGTGTGTTGTTAGAGTTGAGATCTGCCGCGGGCGGCCTGTGGGCGCCTGGGCTGCGGCCCTGCCAGTGCAGGTGCGCCAGGCATCCAGCTATCCGCCGGCCGGTCCGGATGTGGCCTCCGGGCGCTCGGCTTGACCGCCTCGCTGTATACACATGTATAAGGTATGTGTGGGGAGGCCTGCGCTGTCTTGGCGCCGCGGCGCGGTGTGTGTTGTTAGAGTTGAGACCTTCCGCGGGCGGCCTGTGGGTGCCTGGGCTGCGGCCCTGCCGCGGGTGCGCCAGGCATCCAGCTATCCGCCGGCCGGTCCGGATGTGGCCTCCGGGCGCTCGGCTTGACCCGCCTCGCTGTATGCACATGCATAAGGTATGGTCGGAGGGCTTCGCTGTCTTGGCGCCGCCGCGCGGTGTGTTTTGTTAGAGTTGAGACCTACCGCGGGCGGCCTGTGGGCGCCTGGGCTGCGGCCCTGCCGCGGGTGCGCCAGGCATCCAGCTATCCGCCGCCCGGTCCGGATGTGGCCTCCGTGTGCTCGGCTTGACCCGCCTCGCTGTATACGCATGTATAAGGTATGTGTGGGGAGGCCTGCGCTGTCTTGGCGCCGCGGCGCGGTGTGTGTTGTTAGAGTTGAGACCTGCCGCGGGCGGCCTGTGGGCGCCTGGGCTGCGGCCCTGCCGCGGGTGCGCCAGCCTTCTGCCCACCGGTCCCGATGTGGCCTTCGGGTGCTCGGCTTGACACGCCTCGCTGTATACACATGTATAAGGTATGTGTGGGGAGGCCTGCGCTGTCTTGGCGCCGCGGCGCGGTGTGTGTTGTTAGAGTTGAGATCTGCCGCGGGCGGCCTGTGGGCGCCTGGGCTGCGGCCCTGCCAGTGCAGGTGCGCCAGGCATCCAGCTATCCGCCGGCCGGTCCGGATGTGGCCTCCGGGCGCTCGGCTTGACCGCCTCGCTGTATACACATGTATAAGGTATGTGTGGGGAGGCCTGCGCTGTCTTGGCGCCGCGGCGCGGTGTGTGTTGTTAGAGTTGAGACCTTCCGCGGGCGGCCTGTGGGTGCCTGGGCTGCGGCCCTGCCGCGGGTGCGCCAGGCATCCAGCTATCCGCCGGCCGGTCCGGATGTGGCCTCCGGGCGCTCGGCTTGACCCGCCTCGCTGTATGCACATGCATAAGGTATGGTCGGAGGGCTTCGCTGTCTTGGCGCCGCCGCGCGGTGTGTTTTGTTAGAGTTGAGACCTACCGCGGGCGGCCTGTGGGCGCCTGGGCTGCGGCCCTGCCGCGGGTGCGCCAGGCATCCAGCTATCCGCCGCCCGGTCCGGATGTGGCCTCCGTGTGCTCGGCTTGACCCGCCTCGCTGTATACGCATGTATAAGGTATGTGTGGGGAGGCCTGCGCTGTCTTGGCGCCGCGGCGCGGTGTGTGTTGTTAGAGTTGAGACCTTCCGCGGGCGGCCTGTGGGTGCCTGGGCTGCGGCCCTGCCGCGGGTGCGCCAGGCATCCAGCTATCCGCCGGCCGGTCCGGATGTGGCCTCCGGGCGCTCGGCTTGACCCGCCTCGCTGTATGCACATGCATAAGGTATGGTCGGAGGGCTTCGCTGTCTTGGCGCCGCCGCGCGGTGTGTTTTGTTAGAGTTGAGACCTACCGCGGGCGGCCTGTGGGCGCCTGGGCTGCGGCCCTGCCGCGGGTGCGCCAGGCATCCAGCTATCCGCCGCCCGGTCCGGATGTGGCCTCCGTGTGCTCGGCTTGACCCGCCTCGCTGTATACGCATGTATAAGGTATGTGTGGGGAGGCCTGCGCTGTCTTGGCGCCGCGGCGCGGTGTGTGTTGTTAGAGTTGAGACCTGCCGCGGGCGGCCTGTGGGTGCCTGGGCTGCGGCCCTGCCGCGGGTGCGCCAGGCATCCAGCTATCCGCCGGCCGGTCCGGATGTGGCCTCCGGGCGCTCGGCTTGACCCGCCTCGCTGTATGCACATGCATAAGGTATGGTCGGAGGGCTTCGCTGTCTTGGCGCCGCGGCGCGGTGTTTGTTGTTAGAGGTGAGACCTGCCGCGGGCGGCCTGTGGGCGCCTGGGCTGCGGCCCTGCCGCGGGTGCGCCAGGCATCCAGCTATCCGCCGCCTGGTCCGGATGTGGCCTCCGGGTGCTCGGCTTCACCCGCCTATCTGTATACACATGTATAAGGTATGTTTGGGGAGGCCTGCGCTGTCTTGGCGCCGCGGCGCGGTGTGTGTTGTTAGAGTTGAGACCTGCCGCGGGCGGCCTGTGGGCGCCTGGGCTGCGGCCCTGCCGCGGGTGCGCCAGCCTTCTGCCCACCGGTCCCGATGTGGCCTTCGGGTGCTCGGCTTGACACGCCTCGCTGTATACACATGTATAAGGTATGTTTGGGGAGGCCTGCGCTGTCTTGGCGCCGCGGCGCGGTGTGTGTTGTTAGAGTTGAGATCTGCCGCGGGCGGCCTGTGGGCGCCTGGGCTGCGGCCCTGCCAGTGCAGGTGCGCCAGGCATCCAGCTATCCGCCGGCCGGTCCGGATGTGGCCTCCGGGCGCTCGGCTTGACCGCCTCGCTGTATACACATGTATAAGGTATGTGTGGGGAGGCCTGCGCTGTCTTGGCGCCGCGGCGCGGTGTGTGTTGTTAGAGTTGAGACCTGCCGCGGGCGGCCTGTGGGTGCCTGGGCTGCGGCCCTGCCGCGGGTGCGCCAGGCATCCAGCTATCCGCCGGCCGGTCCGGATGTGGCCTCCGGGCGCTCGGCTTGACCCGCCTCGCTGTATGCACATGCATAAGGTATGGTCGGAGGGCTTCGCTGTCTTGGCGCCGCCGCGCGGTGTGTTTTGTTAGAGTTGAGACCTACCGCGGGCGGCCTGTGGGCGCCTGGGCTGCGGCCCTGCCGCGGGTGCGCCAGGCATCCAGCTATCCGCCGCCCGGTCCGGATGTGGCCTCCGTGTGCTCGGCTTGACCCGCCTCGCTGTATACGCATGTATAAGGTATGTGTGGGGAGGCCTGCGCTGTCTTGGCGCCGCGGCGCGGTGTGTGTTGTTAGAGTTGAGACCTGCCGCGGGCGGCCTGTGGGTGCCTGGGCTGCGGCCCTGCCGCGGGTGCGCCAGGCATCCAGCTATCCGCCGGCCGGTCCGGATGTGGCCTCCGGGCGCTCGGCTTGACCCGCCTCGCTGTATGCACATGCATAAGGTATGGTCGGAGGGCTTCGCTGTCTTGGCGCCGCGGCGCGGTGTTTGTTGTTAGAGGTGAGACCTGCCGCGGGCGGCCTGTGGGCGCCTGGGCTGCGGCCCTGCCGCGGGTGCGCCAGGCATCCAGCTATCCGCCGGCCGGTCCGGATGTGGCCTCCGGGTGCTCGGCTTCACCCGCCTATCTGTATACACATGTATAAGGTATGTTTGGGGAGGCCTGCGCTGTCTTGGCGCCGCGGCGCGGTGTGTGTTGTTAGAGTTGAGACCTGCCGCGGGCGGCCTGTGGGCGCCTGGGCTGCGGCCCTGCCGCGGGTGCGCCAGCCTTCTGCCCACCGGTCCCGATGTGGCCTTCGGGTGCTCGGCTTGACACGCCTCGCTGTATACACATGTATAAGGTATGTGTGGGGAGGCCTGCGCTGTCTTGGCGCCGCGGCGCGGTGTGTGTTGTTAGAGTTGAGATCTGCCGCGGGCGGCCTGTGGGCGCCTGGGCTGCGGCCCTGCCAGTGCAGGTGCGCCAGGCATCCAGCTATCCGCCGGCCGGTCCGGATGTGGCCTCCGGGCGCTCGGCTTGACCCGCCAATCTGTATACACATGTATAAGGTATGTGTGGGGAGGCCTGCGCTGTCTTGGCGCCGCCGCGCGGTGTGTGTTGTTAGAGGTGAGACCTGCCGCGGGTGGCCTGTGGGCGCCTGGGCTGCGGCCCTGCCGCGGGTGCGCCAGCCTTCTGCCCACCGGTCCCGATGTGGCCTCCGTGTGCGCGGCTTGACCCGGCGCGCTGTATACACATGTATAAGGTATGTTTGGGGAGGGCTTCGCTGTCTTGGCGCCGCGGCGCGGTGTGTGTTGTTAGAGTTGAGACCTGCCGCGGGCGGCCTGTGGGCGCCTGGGCTGCGGCCCTGCCGCGGGTGCGCCAGCCTTCTGCCCACCGGTCCCGATGTGGCCTCCGTGTGCTCGGCTTGACCCGGCGCGCTGTATACACATGTATAAGGTATGTTTGGGGAGGCCTGCGCTGTTTTGGCGCCGCGGCGCGGTGTGTGTTGTTGGAGTTGAGACCTGCCGCGGGCGGCCTGTGGGCGCCTGGGCTGCGGCCCTGCCAGTACGGGTGCGCCACCCGCCCGCCGGTCGGCTTATGGCTGCTCGGCTTGCGCGGCCTAGCTATCTACACGTGTATTAGGTAACTGTGGGGAGGCCTGCGCTGTCTTGGCGCCGCGGCGCGGTGTTTGTTGTTAGAGTTGAGACCTGCCGCGGGCGGCCTGTGGGCGCCTGGGCTGCGGCCCTGCCGCGGGTGCGCCAGGCATCCAGCTATCCGCCGCCCGGTCCGGATGTGGCCTCCGTGTGCTCGGCTTGCGCGGCCTAGCTATCTACACGTGTATTAGGTAACTGTGGGGAGGCCTGCGCTGTCTTGGCGCCGCGGCGCGGTGTGTGTTGTTAGAGTTGAGACCTGCCGCGGGCGGCCTGTGGGCGCCTGGGCTGCGGCCCTGCCGCGGGTGCGCCAGGCATCCAGCTATCCGCCGCCCGGTCCGGATGTGGCCTCCGTGTGCTCGGCTTGACCCGCCTCGCTGTATACGCATGTATAAGGTATGTGTGGGGAGGCCTTCGCTGTCTTGGCGCCGCGGCGCGGTGTGTGTTGTTGGAGTTGAGACCTGCCGCGGGCGGCCTGTGGGCGCCTGGGCTGCGGCCCTGCCGCGGGTGCGCCAGGCATCCAGCTATCCGCCGGCCGGTCCGGATGTGGCCTCCGGGCGCTCGGCTTGACCCGCCTCGCTGTATACACATGCATAAGGTATGGTCGGAGGGCTTCGCTGTCTTGGCGCCGCGGCGCGGTGTTTGTTGTTAGAGTTGAGACCTGCCGCGGGCGGCCTGTGTGCGCCTGGGCTGCGGCCCTGCCGCGGGTGCGCCAGCCTTCTGCCCACCGGTCCCGATGTGGCCTCCGGGCGCTCGGCTTGACTCGCCTCGCTGTATACACATGTATAAGGTGTGTGTGGGGAGGCCTGCGCTGTCTTGGCGCCGCGGCGCGGTATGTGTTGTTAGAGTTGAGACCTGCCGCGGGCGGCCTGTGGGTGCCTGGGCTGCGGCCCTGCCGCGGGTGCGCCAGCCTTCTGCCCACCGGTCCCGATGTGGCCTCCGGGCGCTCGGCTTGACCCGCCTCGCTGTATACACATGTAAAAGGTATGTTTGGGGAGGCCTGCGCTGTCTTGGCGCCGCGGCGCGGTGTGTGTTGTTGGAGTCGAGGCCTGCCGCGGGTGGTCTGTGTGCGCCTGGGCTGCGGCCCTGCCAGTGCGGGTGCGCCACCCGCCCGCCGGTCGGCTTATGGCTGCTCGGCTTGCGCGGCCTAGCTATCTACACGTGTATTAGGTAACTGTGGGGAGGCCTGCGCTGTCTTGGCGCCGCGGCGCGGTGTGTGTTGTTAGAGTTGAGACCTGCCGCGGGCGGCCTGTGGGCGCCTGGGCTGCGGCCCTGCCGCGGGTGCGCCAGGCATCCAGCTATCCGCCGCCCGGTCCGGATGTTGCCTCCACATCCAAATGCAATCCCCGGCCCCCCGCGCGCGGGGCATGCTTGGCCATGCCACGGGGCATGCCCAGACGTGATTTGGTGGCGAGGGGGCGAGGGAGGCGGCTGGGGGAGGGGTCGGGGCGTTGCTGCAGCAGGGGGGCTGGCATGGGGGCCCACCAAAACCCAGCCTGGGCCCACCCCACACATCCGATTCCAACCCCCGGCCCCCCGCGCGCGGGGCATACTTGGGCATGCCGCGGAGCATGCCCAGACGTGATTTGGTGGCGAGGGGGCGAGGGAGGCGGCTGGGGGAGGGGTCGGGGCGTTGCTGCAGCAGGGGGGCTGGCATGGGGGCCCACCAAAACCCAGCCTGGGCCCACCCCACACATCCAAATCCAATCCCCGGCCCCCCGCACGCGGGGCATGCTTGGCCATGCCACGGGGCATGCCCAGACGTGATTTGGTGGCGAGGGGGCGAGGGAGGCGGCTGGGGGAGGGGTCGGTGCGGAACTGCAGCAGGGGGGCTGGCATGGGGGCCCACCAAAACCCAGCCTGGGCCCACCCCACACATCCGATTCCAACCCCCGGCCCCCCGCGCGCGGGGCATGCTTGGCCATGCCACGGGGCATGCCCAGACGTGATTTGGTGGCGAGGGGGCGAGGGAGGCGGCTGGGGGAGGGGTCGGGGCGTTGCTGCAGCAGGGGGGCTGGCATGGGGGCCCACCAAAACCCAGCCTGGGCCCACCCCACACATCCAAATGCAGCCCCCGGCCCCCCGCGCTCGGGGCATACTTGGGCATGCCACGGGGCATGCCCAGACGTGATTTGGTGGCGAGGGGGCGAGGGAGGCGGCTGGGGGAGGGGTCGGGGCGTTGCTGCAGCAGGGGGGCTGGCATGGGGGCCCACCAAAACCCAGCCTGGGCCCACCCCACACATCCGAGTCCAACCCCCGGCCCCCCCGCGCGCGGGGCATACTTGGGCATGCCGCGGAGCATGCCCAGACGTGATTTGGTGGCGAGGGGGCGAGGGAGGCGGCTGGGGGAGGGGTCGGGGCGTTGCTGCAGCAGGGGGGCTGGCATGGGGGCCCACCAAAACCCAGCCTGGGCCCACCCCACACATCCAAATCCAATCCCCGGCCCCCCGCACGCGGGGCATGCTTGGCCATGCCACGGGGCATGCCCAGACGTGATTTGGTGGCGAGGGGGCGAGGGAGGCGGCTGGGGGAGGGGTCGGGGCGGAACTGCAGCAGGGGGGCTGGCATGGGGGCCCACCAAAACCCAGCCTGGGCCCACCCCACACATCCAAATGCACCCCCCTCCCCGGCCCCCCGCACGCGGGGCATGCTTGGCCATGCCACGGGGCATGCCCAGACGTGATTTGGTGGCGAGGGGGCGAGGGAGGCGGCTGGGGGAGGGGTCGGGGCGTTGCTGCAGCAGGGGGGCTGGCATGGGGGCCCACCAAAACCCAGCCTGGGCCCACCCCACACATCCAAATGCAGCCCCCGGCCCCCCGCGCGCGGGGCATACTTGGGCATGCCACGGGGCATGCCCAGACGTGATTTGGTGGCGAGGGGGGCGAGGGAGGCGGCTGGGGGAGGGGTCGGGGCGTTGCTGCAGCAGGGGGGCTGGCATGGAGGCCCACCAAAACCCATCCTGGGCCCACCCCACACATCCAAATCCAACCCCCGGCCCCCCGCGCGCGGGGCATGCTTGGCCATGCCACGGGGCATGCCCATACGTGATTTGGTGGCAAGGGGGCGAGGGAGGCGGCTGGGGGAGGGGTCGGGGCGTTGCTGCAGCAGGGGGGCTGGCATGGGGGCCCACCAAAACCCAGCCTGGGCCCACCCCACACATCCAAATCCAATCCCCGGCCCCCCGCGCGCGGGGCATGCTTGGGCATGCCACGGGGCATGCCCAGACATGATTTGGTGGCGAGGGGGCGAGGGAGGCGGCTGGGGGAGGGGTCGGGGCGGAACTGCAGCAGGGGGGCTGGCATGGGGGCCCACCAAAACCCAGCCTGGGCCCACCCCACACATCCAAATGCACCCCCCTCCCCGGCCTTCCGCGCGCGGGGCATACTTGGGCATGCCACGGGGCATGCCCAGACGTGATTTGGTGGCGGGGGGGCGAGGGAGGCGGCTGGGGGAGGGGTCGGGGCGTTGCTGCAGCAGGGGGGCTGGCATGGGGGCCCACCAAAACCCAGCCTGGGCCCACCCCACACATCCGAATCCAATCCCCGGCCCCCCGCGCGCGGTGCATACTTGGGCATGCCACGGGGCATGCCCAGACGTGATTTGGTGGCGATGGGGCGAGGGAGGCGGCTGGGGGAGGGGTCGGGGCGTTGCTGCAGCAGGGGGGCTGGCATGGGGGCCCACCAAAACCCAGCCTGGGCCCACCCCACACATCCAAATGCAGCCCCCGGCCCCCCGCGCTCGGGGCATACTTGGGCATGCCACGGGGCATGCCCAGACGTGATTTGGTGGCGAGGGGGCGAGGGAGGCGGCTGGGGGAGGGGTCGGGGCGTTGCTGCAGCAGGGGGGCTGGCATGGGGGCCCACCAAAACCCAGCCTGGGCCCACCCCACACATCCGAGTCCAACCCCCGGCCCCCCGCGCGCGGGGCATACTTGGGCATGCCGCGGAGCATGCCCAGACGTGATTTGGTGGCGAGGGGGCGAGGGAGGCGGCTGGGGGAGGGGTCGGGGCGTTGCTGCAGCAGGGGGGCTGGCATGGGGGCCCACCAAAACCCAGCCTGGGCCCACCCCACACATCCAAATCCAATCCCCGGCCCCCCGCGCGCGGGGCATGCTTGGGCATGCCACGGGGCATGCCCAGACATGATTTGGTGGCGAGGGGGCGAGGGAGGCGGCTGGGGGAGGGGTCGGGGCGGAACTGCAGCAGGGGGGCTGGCATGGGGGCCCACCAAAACCCAGCCTGGGCCCACCCCACACATCCAAATGCACCCCCCTCCCCGGCCCCCCGCACGCGGGGCATGCTTGGCCATGCCACGGGGCATGCCCAGACGTGATTTGGTGGCGAGGGGGCGAGGGAGGCGGCTGGGGGAGGGGTCGGGGCGTTGCTGCAGCAGGGGGGCTGGCATGGGGGCCCACCAAAACCCAGCCTGGGCCCACCCCACACATCCGAATCCGATCCCCGGCCCCCCGCGCGCGGGGCATACTTGGGCATGCCACGGGGCATGCCCAGACGTGATTTGGTGGCGAGGGGGGCGAGGGAGGCGGCTGGGGGAGGGGTCGGGGCGTTGCTGCAGCAGGGGGGCTGGCATGGGGGCCCACCAAAACCCAGCCTGGGCCCACCCCACACATCCAAATGCAGCCCCCGGCCCCCCGCGCGCGGGGCATACTTGGGCATGCCACGGGGCATGCCCAGACGTGATTTGGTGGCGAGGGGGGCGAGGGAGGCGGCTGGGGGAGGGGTCGGGGCGTTGCTGCAGCAGGGGGGCTGGCATGGAGGCCCACCAAAACCCAGCCTGGGCCCACCCCACACATCCAAATCCAATCCCCGGCCCCCCGCGCGCGGGGCATGCTTGGGCATGCCACGGGGCATGCCCAGACATGATTTGGTGGCGAGGGGGCGAGGGAGGCGGCTGGGGGAGGGGTCGGGGCGGAACTGCAGCAGGGGGGCTGGCATGGGGGCCCACCAAAACCCAGCCTGGGCCCACCCCACACATCCAAATGCACCCCCCTCCCCGGCCTTCCGCGCGCGGAGCATACTTTGGCATGCCACGGGGCATGCCCAGACGTGATTTGGTGGCGAGGGGGCGAGGGAGGCGGCTGGGGGAGGGGTCGGGGCGTTGCTGCAGCAGGGGGGCTGGCATGGGGGCCCACCAAAACCCAGCCTGGGCCCACCCCACACATCCGAATCCGATCCCCGGCCCCCCGCGCGCGGGGCATACTTGGGCATGCCACGGGGCATGCCCATACGTGATTTGGTGGCAAGGGGGCGAGGGAGGCGGCTGGGGGAGGGGTCGGGGCGTTGCTGCAGCAGGGGGGCTGGCATGGGGCCCACCAAAACCCAGCCTGGGCCCACCCCACACATCCAAATCCAATCCCCGGCCCCCCGCGCGCGGGGCATGCTTGGCCATGCCACGGGGCATGCCCAGACGTGATTTGGTGGCGAGGGGGCGAGGGAGGCGGCTGGGGGAGGGGTCGGGGCGTTGCTGCAGCAGGGGGGCTGGCATGGGGGCCCACCAAAACCCAGCCTGGGCCCACCCCACACATCCAAATGCAGCCCCCGGCCCCCCGCGCGGGGCATGCCCAGACGTGATTTGGTGGCGAGGGGGCGAGGGAGGCGGCTGGGGGAGGGGTCGGGGCGTTGCTGCAGCAGGGGGGCTGGCATGGGGGCCCACCAAAACCCAGCCTGGGCCCACCCCACACATCCAAATCCAATCCCCGGCCCCCCGCACGCGGGGCATGCTTGGCCATGCCACGTGGCATGCCCAGACGTGATTTGGTGGCGAGGGGGCGAGGGAGGCGGCTGGGGGAGGGGTCGGGGCGTTGCTGCAGCAGGGGGGCTGGCATGGGGGCCCACCAAAACCCAGCCTGGGCCCACCCCACACATCCAAATCCAATCCCCGGCCCCCCGCGCGCGGGGCATACTTGGGCATGCCACGGGGCATGCCCAGACGTGATTTGGTGGCGAGGGGGCGAGGGAGGCGGCTGGGGGAGGGGTCGGGGCGTTGCTGCAGCAGGGGGGCTGGCATGGGGGCCCACCAAAACCCAGCCTGGGCCCACCCCACACATCCAAATCCAATCCCCGGCCCCCCGCGCGCGGGGCATGCTTGGCCATGCCACGGGGCATGCCCAGACGTGATTTGGTGGCAAGGGGGCGAGGGAGGCGGCTGGGGGAGGGGTCGGGGCGTTGCTGCAGCAGGGGGGCTGGCATGGGGGCCCACCAAAACCCAGCCTGGGCCCACCCCACACATCCAAATGCAGCCCCCGGCCCCCCGCGCGGGGCATGCCCAGACGTGATTTGGTGGCGAGGGGGCGAGGGAGGCGGCTGGGGGAGGGGTCGGGGCGTTGCTGCAGCAGGGGGGCTGGCATGGGGGCCCACCAAAACCCAGCCTGGGCCCACCCCACACATCCAAATCCAATCCCCGGCCCCCCGCACGCGGGGCATGCTTGGCCATGCCACGAGGCATGCCCAGACGTGATTTGGTGGCGAGGGGGCGAGGGAGGCGGCTGGGGGAGGGGTCGGGGCGTTGCTGCAGCAGGGGGGCTGGCATGGGGGCCCACCAAAACCCAGCCTGGGCCCACCCCACACATCCAAATCCAATCCCCGGCCCCCCGCGCGCGGGGCATACTTGGGCATGCCACGGGGCATGCCCAGACGTGATTTGGTGGCGAGGGGGCGAGGGAGGCGGCTGGGGGAGGGGTCGGGGCGTTGCTGCAGCAGGGGGGCTGGCATGGGGGCCCACCAAAACCCAGCCTGGGCCCACCCCACACATCCGAATCCAATCCCCGGCCCCCCGCGCGCGGGGCATACTTGGGCATGCCACGGGGCATGCCCAGACGTGATTTGGTGGCAAGGGGGCGAGGGAGGCGGCTGGGGGAGGGGTCGGGGCGTTGCTGCAGCAGGGGGGCTGGCATGGGGGCCCACCAAAACCCAGCCTGGGCCCACCCCACACATCCAAATCCAATCCCCGGCCCCCCCCGCGCGGGGCATGCTTGGCCATGCCACGGGGCATGCCCAGACGTGATTTGGTGGCGAGGGGGCGAGGGAGGCGGCTGGGGGAGGGGTCGGGGCGTTGCTGCAGCAGGGGGGCTGGCATGGGGGCCCACCAAAACCCAGCCTGGGCCCACCCCACACATCCAAATGCAGCCCCCGGCCCCCCGCGCGGGGCATGCCCAGACGTGATTTGGTGGCAAGGGGGCGAGGGAGGCGGCTGGGGGAGGGGTCGGGGCGTTGCTGCAGCAGGGGGGCTGGCATGGGGGCCCACCAAAACCCAGCCTGGGCCCACCCCACACATCCAAATGCAGCCCCCGGCCCCCCGCGCGCGGGGCATACTTGGGCATGCCACGGGCATGCCCAGACGTGATTTGGTGGCGAGGGGGCGAGGGAGGCGGCTGGGGGAGGGGTCGGGGCGTTGCTGCAGCAGGGGGGCTGGCATGGGGGCCCACCAAAACCCAGCCTGGGCCCACCCCACACATCCAAATCCAATCCCCGGCCCCCCGCGCGCGGGGCATGCTTGGCCATGCCACGGGGCATGCCCAGACATGATTTGGTGGCGAGGGGGCGAGGGAGGCGGCTGGGGGAGGGGTCGGGGCGGAACTGCAGCAGGGGGGCTGGCATGGGGGCCCACCAAAACCCAGCCTGGGCCCACCCCACACATCCAAATGCACCCCCCTCCCCGGCCTTCCGCGCGTGGAGCATACTTTGGCATGCCACGGGGCATGCCCAGACGTGATTTGGTGGCGAGGGGGCGAGGGAGGCGGCTGGGGGGAGGGGTCGGGGCGTTGCTGCAGCAGGGGGGCTGGCATGGGGGCCCACCAAAACCCAGCCTGGCCACCCCACACATCCGAATCCGATCCCCGGCCCCCCGCGCGCGGGGCATACTTGGGCATGCCACGGGGCATGCCCAGACGTGATTTGGTGGCGAGGGGGGCGAGGGAGGCGGCTGGGGGAGGGGTCGGGGCGTTGCTGCAGCAGGGGGGCTGGCATGGGGGCCACCAAAACCCAGCCTGGGCCCACCCCACACATCCAAATGCAGCCCCCGGCCCCCCGCGCGCGGGGCATACTTGTGGCATGCCAACGGGCATGCCCAGCACGTGATTTGTGCGAGGGGGGCGAGGGAGGCGGCTGGGGAGGGGTCGGGGCGTTGCTGCAGCAGGGGGGCTGGCTGGAGGCCCACCAAAACCCATCCTGGGCCCACCCCACACATCCAAATCCAATCCCCGGCCCCCCCGCCGCGGGGCATGCTTGGCATGCC